>KV006456.1:40604-55392 GCA_001598015.1 Dorcoceras hygrometricum
TGGGATACAAATTTGTAGGGGTGGGAACGGGCCACAAACAGACCCACTTTATAACGATATAACAACAATATATATACAACCAAAATCGCAAAACCTATAGCATACACCTAACACATTGGGCACGGCTCTCGATCATCCCAAACATGCAATCAATCTAATTAATTGACATAAATTAAATAATCAAATCATATTTGACAATTTCCTCCAAAATCATATTTTAATTATAAAATCATATTTTATAACTAAAATCGTATTTTGTCGACAAAATCATATTTTATCAACAAAATCATATTTTAATTATGAAATCATATCCTATAATCAAATCACATTTTGTTAATTTAGTTGCATCAAATTGGGCTTAAAACATTTTAGGCCCAAAATCTCAAAAATTTTAAAATCAATTTTGGTCCGACCAAAATCGGCCCAATATCAATTATTGGCCCGAAAACTTCATGGGCTGCCCGGGACAGGCCCGAACAAAACCTAGAAGAAAATAGCCCTCACAACGCTATCGGAAACACGCCGGACGGCGGCCGCCGCCAACATGGCGTGCGGCAACAGGCCGCACGCATGCCGCATCTTGTGCGGCATCGCCGCGCCAATCACGGCCGAACCCGTGCGCCATGCATGGCGCACAACCGCGGGTGTAGCGCCCGACCACTGCGCAACGATTTGCGTGAGGCTGCTGGCCACGCCCGGCCACCACGTGCGGCGGCACCGGGCAGCCGAGATGCAACTTTTAATTTTGTTTTCGATTCTGAAATTCTGAAATCTATGCAATTCAGGCAGAATATGTATTGAAGGATCCGAGACTTGGCTCTGATACCACTGTTGGCTAAAGTGGCGGATCCGGATCCCGTTTCCCAGGGCGCAGTGGAAGTTTAAGATTTAGCATCGGGAATCGTTCAATACATCAAACAATACAATAAACCATACATAGGATGTTCATCGAGTGGCTCCGACCAGTTTCACAGGGAAACCGGCACTTCAAAAGGTAGGCGGCGTAGATCGTCTAATCAGGTCCACACCGGAAGCACGAATCCTTCGTCAGCCTGCACTAGAAGGACTGACGAATTCGACACGAACGGAATCTCCTCGTCGTGGTGATCGAAACAAGTCCGATCATGAGGCGGCGGCGCGGCGGCGATCGGCGGCGGGAGAGGGCGGCGTGCGGCGGCCGAAGGGAGAAGGGAGAAGGGAGGTGGGGCGGCGCTATGTAGGGTTTTGAATGAGACTTAGTGTTTAATTCAACCCTAGACTAGTCATACATAAAGGTGAGTAATGGACTTGAACCGGCCCAATGGACTTGGGTCAAGCCCAGGTCCATATGAACATTCGGTTCAACCGTACCACCGTGGCTTCATCAAAATTTCGATCGACGATCAGATCGGACCGATCGACTCTATTTCCAAAACTGAATATTATGATGCGAAAACAATTTTTCAGACCACCTAGACCAAAATTACAGTTTAGCCCCTCAACTTTGGGAAATCGTAATATGACCCCTGTTGACTTTTAGGAAGTCGCACTCCCTAAATTCCTCCTCCTATGCTCAACACATTGAGCTCAGTTTCCGTGCGGGAATCGTGAATTCAGTACTTGTGTGACCCTCAATGGTTCAGGGATACAGCTAGCCGTGGGCCCACAACCATTGTGACTCCGAAATCACAATTTCGGACTTGCCCAACGGATCATGGTAAAGCGCCTAGCAACATCGTCCCATGATCCCCTAGGTATCACTGATAGTGCCTGCAAGAACCAGTTGGTCATGGTTAGCGTACAGTACGGTCCTTTCAACACATATATCCCGATCAGATCAACGACCATTGGTAAATCGAGAGTCGCTAGAGATCCGATAACTATGCATACATCTTGGAGATTAAATAGTAACATCGCGAGTGTTACTAGATAAACCCATTTACCTAAAACACATCCAGTACTCTGGCCAGAGATTTATCATACTATTGTCTCCTCAGATAGCATAGGATATCCACGCATAAAAGCGAGCGGTGAATCCTCGACAACGAAGCATCGACTCCTACATGCATCGGGACCTCACCCAATCCCGCCACCTAATGACCCCAAGTGAGTCGGTAAACGGGTCAAAGTGAGGCACCTATCATGTAGAGTCTCAATGAAGTTTCGAGTAGTGAGGACTAATCAGTACAACCAAGACCTCGGACTTATCCACTCGACAAATGGTAACCACTTGAAAAGTCCGAACGAGGGTAGTTTGATAGATCACCAGGTCACTATCCATCTGCATGCTTAGAACATCACAATGTTCCCTACCAATGAAACATGGTACTTCACATCGCAGATGCTAGTCTCAAGCTCGGGCGGCCTTATCCTCATTTTGACGGCCCAATCGACTAGGAACGAATTCAGAATACACAGTGACTATTAGATGTGTTTCATGATAGCCATCATATCCACTATCACATCTAACATACACTATGGTGCATTCTAGGTCTTTATCCAACACAATTGTTAAAATTATAACATAATGAGAATAAAGAATGCCATATAGAAATGCGTATTTCATAAATAAAGATCGTTATACACAAGAGTCAATAAAAACTCATACGCCACAAGTTGGCTAGTTCTTCCAGTTTTTGAAAATTCTAGCAGATACCTCCCAGAAACTCAAACCATCAGAAGAACCAACGAACTTCTCTGTACGAGGACAACAGCAACATCGAACTTCTTTTCCAACGTTAATTCAGGGCTTCAAATGGGTAGCAATCGAAAGAGCAACTCTCAAGGAATCCAGCGCCACCAAAATCGCTCAAATCATCGGCGGAGAACGGCGGCAATCGACTGGAAATAGGTCACGGTGAACAGTAGCTAATCGAGGGTTTGGGAAAGGAGATAAGAAATATCGGGTCCAGAATATTTCTAAGTGTCAATCAACACTTCTATATATAGAGCCCTTAAATCCCACAGCTGCTGATCCCAAAATATCCAGTCGACGTGAACAGTAGATATATTACAGCAGATACCATCTTACTCTTTCGATAAAACCAGCAGAAGCAACCAACCGTTGCATTCTCAAAAGAACATCAAAACGACACCGTTCCAACTAACTCAAACGACGTCGCAGAGCTTCACCAGATGAAAACAGATACCTAAGAAACAAACCATCGACTGGTCGCGTTAAATAATTCAAAACGACGTCGCAAAGGATACGTCACCCTATCTGCTAACAGCTGGGTAAACACACAAGCGACTGGATCACGCGAAACCAAATCAAAACGACGACGCGTCAACTAATCCAAACGACGCCATAATGGTTACGTAAGCATTGCTGCCAACAGCTGGTCACCCAGTCGCAATACTCAAAATGCCGCGTTTTCAACTTATTCAAACGACGTTGCTTCTCATCATTCTCGTATTTGCGCGCCTGCTGCCAGCAGCAACCATTCTAAGCGCAACTACTGCCAGCAGATAACAACGCGTCACACCTACGTCAGCATCAGAAGAGAGCTACAGTAATGTTGACCAGCGTTGACTTTCACTACAGGAACTTGCTGCTGACAGACTTTACCAAAATTCGCTACGTCTGCTTCTTATACTTAGAGAATTTCAACAACGCAAAATCCTCAAAATTCACGTGGCTAATCCCAATCAACAAAATTAACCACTAATCTAAATCTGATTCCTCACAGTTACCCGCTCAGCCTCCAAGGTATACGGGAACTACCCGCTCGTCCTTGAACATAGCATCCTGATACTCTCAATTCAATAGAACAGGCACAACTAGCAAAATAGAGCTCAACAGGAATATGCGTGTATGCAAATGCAACAGCTGATATTATAACACAGGCACAATAATAACAACACAGAGCATACACAGCCAAGCACATAATCCATGCTCAATCCTAAGCTGTAAACAAGCTCACATCCGTACCTAAATCTTTGGGCAACAAATACTACAAGCAGATTGTCACAATGACGTCCCGAGCACACAGATCCACCACCTGCTCAATGATGATACATAGAATCTCAGGGTCCAACACACAGAAAACAGCAGCTGGGAGTTACGAACTCCACCAGCGCTACCCTACCTCTATAACTCAACAGAAAGCTCTAAACAAGCTTAAAGGTAGGATCTAAACTTACCCCAAAAAGCTAGGAGCGAAATCCGATGCTTATGCTAACAGACTACACAAGGGAATCGAAGAAGATAAGGTTCGGTGAACAGTAGCTAGGGTATCGTGATAAAGGTTAGAAATCGGGAAAATATTCTAAGTATGGAAACTGGATACTCAATTCGAATACCAAGTCCTCTAATATAAGCCAAAGCTGCTCACAGCTGAAGAAACAGTATCCACCACACTTAATCTATCGCAACTGGTATTCCCGCTCTCAGACAGATCTTGCAACAGATCTCGCTCTACGCCAAAACAGATCTCTACTAACTCAAACAACGTCGCAGAGAACTACTGTCGCAACTGGACACGTGACCCGCTACTCACTGCTGAACACTAACCAACATCTGTTAGCAACGCTACAACAGATCTCTCACACAGCTGACGCTAACGCAACTCACAGCTGAGTCTTCTTCGCTAATCCAAAACGCTGTCGTTCCAACTAATCCAAACGACGATGTAGAACTAATCACTGCTGAAACACGCTAGCGCGCTCTCTACTACTCAGTGACAATGGATCTTGATACGACTGCTGAATACAACCAATACTTCTGACGTCACAAATGTTGAGCACCAACATGCAGCGATGATCACGCTAACTGCTGAACAGATTCCGCGCCAACTCTAACTCTCCAGAACTGTTCCAAGGCTGAAACAAAACCCGATAGCTTCTCCAAGCGCAACAACTCAAAGCTG
The DNA here is from genome assembly GCA_001598015.1 of Dorcoceras hygrometricum. Classification (NCBI taxonomy): domain Eukaryota; kingdom Viridiplantae; phylum Streptophyta; class Magnoliopsida; order Lamiales; family Gesneriaceae; genus Dorcoceras; species Dorcoceras hygrometricum. Next base: position 45,452 of record KV006456.1, read on the forward strand.
ATTTCAACAAGACCTGATTAATTAACTCAATTAATCTCATCAGCTTTCGGGTCTCACAAAACCCAAGACAAGTCCGACCTTTGGCTCTTCTTCCTCGAAATCAACACACCCTCAGACCCCGCTCTAGCCTGAACATCGCCCTGACTACCCCAAAATCAATTAAACCATTGACACTTTCCAACAACTCAAGTTCTAGGCAGCCTCGTCATGTTTAAAAGAAGATACGTCACATAACATCAATTCGTAGCCTCAAAATCAACAGAAATCCAAAAACTTAAGCGTAAATCTTACACAGTAATATGGATGAAAGGTGCAGTCAAGGAGATTTTGTACTTGCATTATCTTGTGAACTTAAAGATTGTGTACGAGGCTGGAAGAGGTGAAGAACGTCGGGATGCCGCCGGTTATGCTTTGAAAAACTCTAAACTGAACGGGAGTGTAGATGGGAAGGCGGCGCTACAGGAGAAACACTAGGCTTCTTTGTTTTATTATTTTTTTTTTGAACGTTAGAGGCGTGTGTGTTGTGTGCAACCGAATTCCTATTTAAATAAAGGGGGAATAGGGTGTTTTAAAGTTTTCAAAAACTGATGGATAAGGCTGCTAATCAAAATCTTTATCTTCTTCCCTTGTTTAAATTTCAAAAATTTTGGATAAAATATGAGGTTGAAACTTGGCTAAAAAAATGAACTTTTAAAAATTTTCCTACTATAAAATTCCCAAATCATAGGGAATGGCCTCAAAAAATTAGTCATCTTTACCTGTATGTTCCCATCGTCTCCATTCCGGCTTCGTAGCACCTTTACTAAAATTCTGAAAAAGGTATTCGTCATAAAAGAATTTAAATAATTAATATGGTAGAGATCAAAGAGAGAAGTCAATATAACTACTAGAATGAGAGAAAATAATACTAAGGCATGCGATTTTTAATAGGAAAAATTTATAGGCGTTACAGTTACAGCATTTGAAAATGAATAAAAAAGAAGGAAACATGGATGAAATTTCACGCACGCAAAGGCGGTCCACCTAAAAATTCTGTATTTTTATTTTTAAAGACATGGCAACACACGCGCACAAAGCGGCTAGACTGGAAACAACTCAGGCCTTAACCTTTAATGAACACCTACCTGGAATTATACTCCTAATCTGGTTACTCAGTGTGTGAGCTGGATGTAAATCAGAACAAATTAGCGCTGACACTGAAAATTGTACTATATACGAGCAGTTGAGCTAAGCTTAGAAAGGTGATTCAAAATAAATAGACCAGATCAGATCAGAACGATTGATCATATTAGAACAGAAGAATAGGTTAAATCATAGGTGGACTAGATCAGATGGGGATTATAGATAAGTTCAGAGGGTCAAATCAGACTAGAGAAGTCAGAACACATTAAAATGATCAACTACAAGGGTAGTAAAAATAGATTAGAATAGTCAAAATAGACTAGAGCGGTCAAATAAGATCAAAATAGACAAATCAGACTAGAACGATCAAAACAGATCAGAATAGTCAAGGCGGCTCAGGAAAAAACATAATGGGTTGGATCAGCTCAAAGCAGTCAAGTTAGGTCAGAACAGATAGAAGAGATCATAATAGGCATAATAGTTCAACTCAGATGGATAATATGTCAGACTAGAGTTCGGGTCAGACCAACACGATCAGAAAATTAAGGTCAGAAGAGATATAACAAATCAGAATAGGGAATAATAGGTCAGCTCAGATGGATAAGATGGCAGACCAAAGTTTGGGTCATACCAGCATGGCCTATCAGATCAGAATAGATTTTGAATTAGATCACCGAGGCCCATAAGGTCAGAACGGAATTTGAATCAGACCAGCAAGACCTATCATATCAAAATAGAGTTCAAATCCAATCAACACGGTCTATCAGATCAAAACAATGTTCAAATCCAACCAACACGGCCTATCAAATCAGAACAACGTTTGAATCTGACCAGCATGGACTATCAGATCAGAACAGACAGGAATTATGTACCTAATTGTTGAACTCCAATTCCTTGGCATTGTAGTACGACTCTGGAATGTACTCCTATCTAAAGGCGGCATAGGAACTTTCCCAAGAGATCACTAATCCCATCTCTCTCATAGCTCGGGAAGTACCATTCCACATAGTTGTGCATGCTTCCCCCAACTGGAACGTAGCCAAGCTCAGTCTACGCTCCTCATAATAGTTTACTCTATCAAACAGACCTTCCACATGCTCTAACCACCCTAAAAAATGACACCTTCCTCAGCACCCGAGAACGTCTGAGGGTTCATCATCTGGGACCTGCTAAAACCAGCTCCATCTCATCCACACGGGATGACAAAATATCGACATCGTCCTCAACCTTCCTAGCTCGCCTACACAAAGTGACACTCGATTTAACTACGTCATCCTTTCTATTCTGAGCACCAGATTCCTCTGAGATAGTTTCCCTGCTCTACATATCCTCTTAGGTGTCATATACGAGGTAATAAGACAAAAGAAACCAAGGCAATAAGGCAAAAGAGGCAGGTAAAGCACATAGTCAAGCATATGCAATGAATTCAATACCGTTCCTAGACTCGAGTGAACAACGAAAGAAATTGAGTTTATCCCAGTTTAAGCTCTGATACCAAATGTCAGGCCCGGTGCTCGTTATCCAAAATTAAGCAAACAATTAACAAAATAATGCGGAAGCTTAATAACGGGTTAAAATTTTCTCTTTGTCCTGAACATGAAATACAAATTAAAAATATGCAATACTGACAATAAGGCTTTATAAGAAAACGAAGCCATAAAAAGTATACAAGTTCCCAGACAATACATGTATAACATCAAGACACAAACATCAAATCAACAGTAAAATAAATACACAGGGTATCCCTTGGTAAATGACTCGATACATATACTTATAACTGGGACACTCTATCACCCCTCGGGGCTCCACTAGCTAATGCACCACCTGCGCCAGTTGAAGTACCTGGGAAACCTGAATGGAAAACAACACAACCAAACAGCCCCAGAGGGAAAAAGGAATCATTCCCCAGTACGGAGAACAGAGTAAAATATCAAACGAAGTATTTATTTTATATGCAACGTGCTATGCAAATGTATGTCTGGTAACAAAGGAAACACATACCAAACGGAGGCCAAACGAAATGGCAACATCAACATGTGGCAACATTATCGGGAATTAGGGAGCTACCCAGGAATTCCCAACGAAAAATAGATGTGGTTCCTCATCGCGAGTGCTGGGATCTACCCGCCCGGCCACGACGGTATAAAAAGGTGTCCTACGACCACCCGCCACCACCTATCCAGGCCACAGCAAATGAGGGAGCAGGATCTACCAGGTGCGTCCTCAGTTCTATCCCTCGTGAGTATGAACAATGATGGTCCCAGAAATAGGATCAATAAGTAAATAGGAGTTCAGAAAGGGGGGGGGTTGAATGAACTCCTTCGATTTTTAAAATCTTTTAAAAAGTTTTACAACACGGCTTGACTTAAGTCCGAGTTACCAGACTTAAGATATCTCAGTTTTATGCAAGTTTCTCGGTTAACTTGAAAAGTGCGGAATAAAACCGATTCACTTGTGAACAGTAAATAATAAGCAATATGTAAATGCGTAAAGTAAATAGCAAAGAGATCAGGATTTGTTTCTGGAAGTTCGGACTTCAATGTCCTACGTCTCCCCTTCTTCCTCCTCGGAAGGTATCACTAGAAGATTTGATGAGAGTAGTCCTTCTACAAACACCTGATCCCGAAGCCCGCATCTATGAGAACTCCTAGTATCAACACACTAATCCAAGCAGACGCAGCTGCTGGTTACAACACTTGTATGTTTTCAAACGGCTTTTGAGAGCACGTTTGTTACAGACTCAATAAGATATTACAATGAAGTGCACGTATTTGAGACTGTAAATTTCTCTGGTTTATAATACTAAGAAACTCGATCTAACAAGATGAACCAGAGAATGACTCGAAGGTATATCAATGAAAAACAATAGTATGTTCTTAGAGTCTTGTGAGATTTGAGTATGCTTCAATAACAGATAGCTCGAGAATTAAATTTGGCAGCGTTTCAGTAATAGCAATCGCGAGAGAGTGTTTCTTCAATTCAAAACATCTGCTATTTATAATCTTCGTTCAACGGTCTATTACTTCTAATAAGGCAACTAAAACCTTTTTGAAATTCTGACAGTAATACGCCGTCAATCTTGCTTCACTATATAGTAAATTGCGTATCGTCAGAGACAGAAATATGATTTCCATATATGTGCAATCCCGTTGAAACCACCTCTGCCAATGTGTACTATTCTTCCAAAATTAGTACCAATCTCGTCTCCTTAATTTCAAACAATTTGAATCATTCTTGTTTTGTCCATCGATCTTTTCCAATTGAGTATACGATCGAATTTGAATCAACTTTATGCTTGCGCCTGAAACCATTTCTGTCGACAGATCTTTCTTTGAGGAAGATGAATGAATAGTTCCTTGCTGTTGAAAGATCTGTCGCGGTAAACAAAATTAAACCACTTGTAAATTCAGCAATGATGATGTCATCAAATCTGTTTCTCTTTTATAGCTGACGTCATCGTATATGTTATATGACCATTGTAGTTAGATCTGATGGTGACGTCATGATATCTGATATTTCTACTGTAGCTGACGTCATCGAATCTGTTGAAAACAAACGGTGTCGTGTTGAACTAACAGTTACGAAAACTGTCGATAGCAAACGTTTCTCGCACTGTTTCCAAAAACAATACTGTAGCGAAATCTGGTGTCAGCAACGATGAAAAGTACTGTACAAGGTCTGTCGAATGTACTTAATAATGAATACGACCCTTGTTGATGATAGAAACTTCACTGTTTCAATACCTGTTGGTAGAGACTATTACCAATACAATAATCAAGTGTTGTTGGCAGATGTTATCATCCTCAATGCTCCATTAACTGTAGATTTCTGACCTGATAACCCAAACAACCAAATCGATGACTCCACTGTTACAATATCTGATTCTGATCAACCCAAATTCATAACTGTAACTCAAACCAATCACTGTTGTCAGCAACCTCTAATATCTATGAGAAGATTATTCGAAATTCATCGTTTAGGTCCAAATATCTTTTCTTGTTTTTGTTATCACCAAAACTATAAATTTTATCCTAACAATTTCCCCCTTTTTGGTGATGACAAAACTTAGAAGCCAATAAAAAAAATTTGCAAAGTAAATCTCACAACGACTGCTGAAGACAAATTTTCATTGACTGAGAAAATGGTACAAAAGATTTGTACAAGAAACTAATGTCCTCTTCTCCTTAGTCTTATTTCCCTTTCCCTTTCTCTTTCCCGTCTATCTGCCTGTATATCTGCCTCTCGAACCATTTCCGCAGCCTCTTCCACACTTAGAACACGTCCATGGCCTGAACTGCTTTCACCTTGGTTAGACGGAGTAGGTAAGGGGCGGCGTTCCACACGAACAGGCGGCGGGCGGCGGCTGCTACTGCCTATTTCCCCCTTTTTGGCATCACCGCTTCTTATGTAATCGGCGATGTTACCAATTTGGGTGGAAAGGCTAAGAATATCTGCTGCTATTTTGGCTTGAAAGTCCAATTGTTCATTTCTTATAGCAGCAATCTGTGTATCAAAAGCAGTGATCTTGGCATCTTGCTCTCTCTGACCCTTCTTGATTGCCATTAAATCTTGAAAAATAGTGGCGACTGGAGCCAGCATACCCTTCTTGAGATCATTTATTTGCATTTCTTGAGAGACACCCTGCCTCTCCAGAACTCTACAAGCATCCTGAAGTGATTGGCGGAGCAAGACATGTTGTTTAAATAAAGCTTCTCGAACACCAATTTCAACAGCATTGATCTTGGATAAGATTTCACAGTTAGAATCATGGATGCGCTGAGAAATAGATGATCTGAGGTCTTCAAGAGCATCTTTAGAAGTCCACAATTAGAAAGATATGAGATTGAGGGATTACATTGCTAAGAATCAAAGTGCATAGAGACATCAGTAGAGGACGAAGAAGATTCTTGAGGCTGATAAGTGGCCGGAGAAGATGCTGGACTCTGCACAAAATATAGTCGCTCCTCCTGTGAAACACTTGGAAAGATAGCAGGGCCCAACGCAAATTGCAAATCATGCTCAACAGAATCAACCTCTTGAAAAATTGGAGAGGGAGACCGATAGACTGTAGATACATCTGAGGAAACTAGGTCCACCTATTCATCACCCGTTATATCAACTTCCTGTAAATCTCCCGAGTCCCTCTGTACAACTGAATCAACAAAACTATGACAAGCCATACCCTGTGCAAACATGCTGAGAAAATCTGCGGGAATACGTTCAACTCCAAAATTATATACTGTAATATCTGTGCAAGGAAGTACCCGAACCGGTTTCAAACAACCAAACATAGAATAGCGAACAATATCTGCACACACTTGGGCATATCGCCAAGTTTTGATCAAATACGGAGCTGCTTCCCAGTATTGTACAGGTTCAACAAGAGATATGTACAAAGCAAAAATGTCCTCAATGGCAGGCTTTGGCATCTTCTTTTGATTCAAAAATAACGACAAATGCCAACCACTTTTCCAAAAATTAGGACCCTGAAGAGGCGTCCAAATTCCATCAATCAAAATCATATGTCGCACCCAGTATGTGGATTTTGCCACAGAATAAAATTGGGCGAGAATAGCACCGCTATCAACAGAAGAGTCAAAGGCTGAGGAGGCGCATGGTTGTTCCATTGGTAGTCCATGCGCACGCTGCTGTGCCAGTAAATCCTCCAAAGATATGGAATGGGCATCAGACAGGAGATCGATGATTTGAGAGGTTGTAGCGGTCCAAGGCTGGCCAGGAGCAAGAAATTTCCTATGAGACTCTAAAAAACTCCTCAACAACAGTTCTCTATATTTCGCCAAGATATACCCCTTTCTCTTCATAGCCATTGCTAACGAATCTGTCTCCGCCCACTCCAGCATGAGTTTCTCTTTTGCTTTTAACGCCAATAAAGCATCAAATTTCGACAAGGTATTTAAAATGAAGGAATGAAAAAATTCCACGACATCGATCATCACCTGGTCCCTGATCCTAATCAAAAACTCGATATCTCCACAGATTAATTCAACCAATTCGCGGGCTGGATTCCCTTGAATAGGTTCATCTTCCTCCAAGATGGCTTTCCCTTTATCATGAGTGGAAATGCGGGGAAGGCTGGTAAGATGTACATCACGCTCCCGATCTTCAGTGATGGAAACTGATTCACCAAGCTGAATCTTGGTAATATCTGTGGCAGTAATCGATGGCAGCAACATATCATCGGAGATTTGTAGCAGTAGATCATCGATGGACATGAGCTCCTCGTTGGTAAATATGCTGCTAACAGCTCTGTTCATGTCCTTGACAACCACTGGACTTGTGCTACCCGCAACTTCTGTGATAGTCTTTGCCCCAACAATCTCTGGCGCACTATTGCTGAAGACAAAATCATCTAACCACTGAGCAAAATCTTCTGTAAACATTGTATCATCAACACCCTGTCCTCTTTTCGTTTGAGCGCAGGAGATTTGATAGCTGCTGCAGCAAGGGTAGGATCAATAAACTGAATGGGCACCACATCCTGTGCCACAGGCATAATATCCAGACTTGCTTGGGAAGATGAGTGTTTGGTCTTCACGGTGCGCCTCTTCGTTGGAATAGCCGGCGCAATATCCTCAGTGGCCACTCTCTTCTTTGATCCGGCAACTTCAGAGAAAACCTTAACAGGTGTATTATCAGCAGATGAGGACTGCTTTGTAGACTTGGATTTCCTATTCACAGTAGCCTCACCAACCATCCCCTTCTCCTCACGAGCGTCAATTGTTGTATTCGTGGCAATGTAAGTGTTTACAGTTTTCATAGACAGAATTTTTGCAAATGGGAAAGGAACACATTCTCCCAGAGCAATAGCAGGGATGCTCTTCAACAAAACACCAATTTGCTCAGCAAAGCCCTTAGCTTTCCTCTGCGACTTATCCACCATGTCTTTCAAAACATTGAACAAAACTTTGCCCCAATTCACCTTCAATCCATAATGAATCGCCGTCATCATCTGGAACCGTTCAACGGTGACTGCATCAAATGAGCCCGCCTTAACAGTGACAGCCTTGGCCAAAATATCATTCAACAATCGAAATTCATATTTCATGGGTTTCTTTTTCCCATGAATTTCAACTTGTTCACCCTTTTTCGAGAAGAAGCTCCTTGCATCATACACTCTTTCCTTGGGTACCTCAGAAAAATTCACAACCCCTTCCTTGGGTAACTCAAAAACACGAGCAAACTGAGCCTGAGAGATAGAGAAGAACTTTCCTGATACTGTTCCAGTGATATCTTCGCCCTGTACCAATGCTGTTTCAAAGAACTGCTGTAGCTCCTTCTCATATAGTATTGATTCACACCCCAGAAACCCTCGTAGACCACTGGCCTCCAGTGCTTTGAACATGTTGAGCATGCCATCATGGTCAGGAATCATCAAAACCGATTCAAAGTTAATCTGATATGAGTTGACGATGAATATGGATGCCATTGTAGTCGATTTAGAGTGCAAGGGATGCCTGAAATAGGATTTTCTGCACAAGAGAATACGAGCGCACAAGAACAAGAGAAAACGAAAGCAAGAGAAAGCAAAGATTACGATTGCACAGTAAGTTTTACCAAATATTTGAAATGCCTTAAATAAAGATGGTGAATATGAACGGTTAGGAGAGAGAAAGAGTGTTGATGTGACGATGTGAACGAAGGACAACACGTGTCAATCATCCGATGGTGCGTACTATTTTTAGAAAATATTTTGCAAATATTTTACCCGTACTGGAAAAGATTAAAATAACATTGACGCGCCAAAATCTTTAAAACATCACACCTAAGCAAATCTGTTTTTAATGTTTCGCGGGATGGAGTGGAACTGTTTACAGATAAGCATAAATTGTGTACAGGAGAAATCTGTTGACATATCTCTCCTGTTCAATGGACTTCTCGCTTAACAACACAGAGACCAAGTTCCCCCTACGATGTGCAACCCTCAATCAGCAACGCTTACGTAAGCAGTGCTGTTCCTAGCGATCATATGACCAGAGGCTGACGTAAGCATTGCTGTTTCTTGTTGAATAGCCTTCCAACGATAGCGCTGACGTAAGCATCGCTGTTCCCCTTGAACATATGACTCGATACTGACGTAAGCAGAGCTGTTCAACCTGAAAAAAATTGTTAATGCACAGACCATTTTATGGCAATTCTAAGAGACCTAATATGTTCCTAAAGTAGGAAAACTTAGCGTCTGGCAGAGGTTTCGTGAAGATATCAGCAACTTATTGCTCAGTCGACACGTACTCCAACCGAACGTCCTTCTTCATTACGTGGTCCCTTATGAAGTGATGCCTAATGTCGATGTTCTTTGTTCTGGAATGTAGCACAGGATTCTGGGTGATTGCTATCGCACTAGTGTTGTCACAGAGAATAGGAGCTTCGGAAGCATCAATGCCATAATCCTTCAATTGATGTTGAATCCAGAGGATTTGTGCGCAACAACTGCCAGCAGCAAGGTACTATGCTTCGGCTGTGTTGGGGAACAACGGTGTAGGATCTGGATCCCGCCTCCCGGGGCGCAGCGGAAAACAAAATTTCCCGGGAGACTATCAAGACAATAAAATTCAAACACAATACGAACCATTCATAGGGCGTTTTCTTTGATTACCTTGCTGGCAACTCGTGCCTGGCTCCAACCGGAATTACAAGAATGCCGGCTCTTCACGGTAGGCGGCGGTAGATTCGTCAATCAGGTCCACGACCGGAAGGGAGACTCCTTCGTCAGCCTGCACTAGAAGGCCTGACGAGATCAGCACGGACGGAAACTCCTCGAAAAGTTGGCCGGAACAAATTCCGGCGAGAGGGGCGGCGAC
>KV006466.1:6001-18617 GCA_001598015.1 Dorcoceras hygrometricum
GTGAACCTCTCATGTCGAGATTTCTCCCCTACAGTTCTTTGAGATGAAAAAGTATGTCAGCAGCATACTTCGTCTTCTCAAAGCGCCGTTGCATTTCATTGGACATCGACGCCATCACATAGCATCGAGCTTTAACCTCGTCGTCCCTCCATTGTTTAAGCGTGATCAGCTCCTCAGGGCTGATATCGGCAGGGGGTTTCCTCCGGAGGACTCTTCTCTATCGCATAAAGAAGTTTCTCCGAAGCCAATACAATATTGAGGTTGCGGAGCCAGTCTTGGTAGTTCAGACTGGTGAACCTGTTGCTATCCAGTATAGCAGCAAGTGGATTTTTCATCGAAAACACTATATATGCAGTAATACTGAAAAGGAAAACAGACAAACATCACTGACTATACAAGATATAAGCTAAGACATAAAACAAGGTCGTTTAGTTCTATGAATTACCCTTCCACTATTTTAACGATTTCATCACCCTCTAATGAAATCGAGAAAACTAGTTTCTTTAGTGGGTACACGGAGCCCAATCAAGCGATCATGGACCCGAATAATATCAGCCATCCATGACCCCCAAAAGGTAGTTTCCGATTGCAACCGGTACAACCTCCATGTATTCACCTCACGTCCAGTAAGGGCCCAATAATATGACGCCGTTTACTATCACGTGTCAAGATGACCCATCAATGTTGAGTCGTGAAGGACGGTCCCCTTAACGTCCCCAATAATATGAGCCAATGTTAAAGGGAGTTCCAACTGACTCACAACGATTGTCAATGGCGTGGACAGCTTTCCGGCATACATGACACCCTCAATAATATGAGCCGGGCCATGTATACGGGTAGAATCGACGTACACCCATTGTTGATGGAAGGCAGAGAAATTTAAACAAATTTAAATTCCCTTTAGTTTATCAAATAAACATTTATCTTGATATTAGTTTTAAATCGTATTTAAAACGAGGGATTTTATTTTCGAAAAATTTGGTCTCATGCAGATATTTTAAATCAAATTTAAAACATGCGGATTCAACTAACTATATATCATATATATAAAAAACATTGGGATGATCGATCGCGAGAGCTATGCGGTCCGTGGTTGCCAGCCATGGACCCGGGTCCAATCCTAGGGGTAATGCAATATGCAATGCAATCCTATTACAATGCTTCCGGTTTTATTTATCAAATAAACATTTATCTTGATATTAGTTTTAAATCGTATTTAAAACGAGGGATTTTATTTTCGAAAAATTTGGTCTCATGCAGATATTTTTAAATCAAATTTAAAACATGCGGATTCAACTAACTATATATCATATATATAAAAAACATTGGGATGATCGATCGCGAGAGCTATGCGGTCCGTGGTTGCCAGCCATGGACCCGGGTCCAATCCTAGGGGTAATGCAATATGCAATGCAATCCTATTACAATGCTTCCGGTTTTACAGATCTTTGGTCTTCAATATCCTTGATCGTCATTGTCCACCGTCTTCGGATGTCCTCCCACTAAATCTAGTAATTTTGCATTTAAAATTACCATGACATATAAGGGATACATTTATCAAGGGGTGGGAACGGGCCACAAACAGGCCCACTTTAAATGATAATCAAAATATTAATACAACCGAATCACAAAAACCTATCGCATACACCTAACAAATTGGGCACGGTTCTCGATCATCCCAGTCATGCAGATAATCTAATTAACATGCATAAATTAAATAATCAAATTATTTATTCACAAAATCATATTTTAATTACGAAATTGCATTTTATAAATAAAATCGTATTTTGTCGATAAAATCAAATTTTAATCAACAAAATCATATTTAATTTATAAAATCATATTTCAAAATTAAAATCGTATTTTGCAATTTTAATTGTATCAAATTGGGCTTAAAATAATTCTAGGCCCATAAATCTCAAAATTTCAAAATCGACCAAAAATGGGACCGATATCGAATATCGGCCCGAAAACTTCACGGGCTGCCCGGGACAGGCCGGAACAAAAAACCTAGAAAGAAATCAGCCGTCACGATATCGCCGGATCATCGCCGGGCGGCGGCCGCCCCCACGAAAAACGCGCGCAGCGCAAAAGCCACGCACGACGGCGACAAGCGCGGCGCTCCTATCGACATCGCGCGCCAAGGGTGGCGCACAGCAGGCCGGCCACCATGCAAAAATAGCGCCCAGCCATGGCGCACAGCCTCCCATCGTTGGCCAGCATCTCGTGCAACCAGTGCACGATCACTGCCCGGCCAACACGCCGCAGTCGTGCGGCCAGCGCGCGACCAGGGGCTGTCCATCGCGCGGCCAGCGCGCGATGGTGTCGCGCATAATGCGCGACATTGCGCGCACGTCTCGGCCACCATGCGCGGCTAGCGCGCATGGCATCACGCGACCAGCGCGCGGTGGGGCGCCGCCATGCGCGGGGGCGTCGAGGCCTATTTCAAAATTTTTTTTTTGTTTCTTCGATTCAAATTCGAGATCTGATGCAATATGGCAACAATTGTATTGATCAGATATGAGCCTTGGCTCTGATACCACTGTTGGGGAACCGTGGCGGATCCGGATCACGCCTCCCGACGAGGCAGCGGAAGAACAAAAAATTTGGCCGGGAGACGATCAATACAATAAAATCAAACACAACCATAGGGTGTTTTTGTTGATTACCTTGCTGGCAACTCGTGCCTGGCTCCGACCAGTTTCACGAGGAAACCGGCACTTCACGGTAGGTGGCGGTAGATTACGTCAATCAGGTCCACGACCGGAAACAATCTCCCTCCGATCAGCCTGCACTAGAAGACTGATGGATTTTATCACCAACGGATTCTCCTCGAAAAGTTTGCCGGAACAAATTTCGACGAGGGAGGCGGCGGCGGTGGCGACAAGCGGTGGCGGCGGCGGCGTGAGGAGAGGAAGGGAGGCTAGACTTGTGATAGACTTGGACCGGCCCAACGGGCCCGGGTCCAACGGATGAACATTCGGTTCATCCCTATCACCGTGACTTCATCATAACTCCGATCGCCGATCAGATCGGACCGATCGACTCAGTTTCCAAAACTGAATACTATGATCTGAGAAACCATTTTTCAGAACCCCAGTGCAAAATGACCGTTTTGCCCCTCAACAGCAGGAAATCACGATTTGACCCCTGTTGACTTTTAGGAAGTCGCACTTCCCAAAATCCTCCTCAAGTGCTCAACACATTGAGCTCAGTATCCGTGCGGGAATCTCGAATCCAGTAGTTGTGTGACCCTCTATGGTTCAGGGATACAGCTAGCCGTGGGCCCACAACCATTGTGGCTCCGGAATCACAATTCCGGACTTGCCAATCGGATCATGGTAAGAGCGTCTAGCAACATCGCCCCATGATCCCCTAGGTATCACTGATAGTGCCTGCACGAACCAGTTGGTCGTGGTTAGCATACAGTACGGTCCTTTCAATCCATATATCCCGATCAGATCAACGACCATTGGTAAATCGAGAGTCGCTAAAGATCCGATAGCTATGCATACATCTTGGAGATCGAATAGTGACATCGCGAGTGTAACTAGGTAAACCCATTTACCTAAAACACTTGTAGTACTCTGGCCAGAGATTTATACACTATTATCCCCTCAGATAGCATAGGATATCCACGCATGTCTGCGAGCGGTGAATCCTCGACAAAGATGCATCGACTCCTACATGCATCGGGGTCTCACCCAATCCCGCCGCCTAATGACCCCAAGTGAGTCGGCAAATGGGTCAAAGTGAGACGCCTATCACGTAGAGTCTCAATGACGTTTCGAGTCGTGAGGACTAATCAGTACAACCAAGACCTCGGACTTATCCACTCGACAAATGGTAACCACTTGGAAAGTCCGAACGAGGGTAGTTCGATATATCACCAGGTCACTATCTATCTGCATGCTCAGAACATCACAATGTTCCTTACCAATGAAATATGGTACTTCGCATCGCAGATACTAGTCTCGAGCTCGGGCGGCCTCATCCTCATTTTGACGGCCCAATCGACTAGGAACTAATTCAGAGTACACAGTGACTATTAGATGTGTTTCTTGATAGCCGTCATACCCACTATCACATCTAACATACACTATAGTGCATTCTAGGTCTTTACTCAACGCAATTGTTAATCATCATACAACACAATGAAAGTAAAGAATGCCATATTAATAAATGCGAATATTATATATATAAAGATTGTCATATACAAGAGTCTATAAACCCACACGCCACAAGTTGGCTAGTTGGACATCTACTCTAACACCTAGGGGCTCAGTAGGTAATTCTGGTGATAGCAAATTCACACGAAAATAACATGATCTTTAAACTTAAAGGAAGTAAGCATTGAACATCATATTCGTAAACTACGGTTATAAAATAACCCATAAATCTTTTCTGTTATGAAATGTGGCGCAGAAACTCCTACTTAGGTCGGGTCGCTTGATCAAGCTATCATATGATATCAGGAAATTCTGGAGAACTATCGCCTTTTCTTATCTATTATGTTGGAAGGGCACCCCGGCTCGTCGGCCGACATCCACACTCCCGTAAACTGTGACCGTCTGTCTTATCTTTGCTACGTAGCATAAAAACTTTGAAATTTATTTCCTTTAAAACTGTAACTATGGCGGGGAAACTTCAGCCCAGCTACTTCATCTCCCTACCTCTTATTACATTAAAATATTTTCCAACAGATCGCACACAAAAGGCTCATACTGCTAAAGAAAACTCTATTTTACCATTTAAAAGATTGACTGGGTGTGCGTCGAAAACAGCTCTGGGGATTATCTAAGTTATCGCAAAGGGAAAAACAGTTCACAAATGCGAAAATAGCTCTGGTAAAAAAGATCAGCTCACGAGTTGAGCAGTTTACGAGTTGGGTAACAGCTCAGGAAAGAAAAAAACAGCTTATGAGCGCAGAACAGCTCGAGGATGAAGATGTCAGCTTACGAACTTGAAAATAGTTTACAAACATGAAAATAGCTTACAGACATGAAAGCAGCTTATGGTGTGAAAACAGCTCAGGAAAGATAGTACCAGCTTACGAATGTAAGAGCATCTCAGGGACAGGATAACAGCTTAGGGACTCAACCCCAGCTTGGAGAAAAAGGGTAAATGCTTAAAAGCTTAAACCAGCTCAGGGGAAGGAATGACCGCTCATGAGCGTAGAACCAGCTCGGAGAGGAAAGCAACCAGCTTAGAGAAAAAGATAATAGTCTAGGAGCTTAAACCAGCTCCAGGGAGAGAAAAACTGCTCACGAGCGTAGAACTAGCTCGGAGAAGAAAACGACTAGCTTAGGAGAGTTCAAACAGGTTCACTAAGCCTATCAAATCAGAACAGGGTTCTAATGAGGCCATCTCTGCCCATCCGCTCAGAATCTCATCATTTGCCATCCAGTGCAAACACTGAAAACATCTTGGAGAAATTCGAACATATTAGCTAAGCTTATCATCTAGAACAGTGCTCTAACCAAATTAGCTTCGCATATCTATTCAGAACCGCATCCTAGCATCCAACACAAACTATTTTCTGGAATCAAAATAGAGAACTCTACTTGAAGGTGTCGTCGTACAACCCAGTACTTTTGAAAAAGACGACATCTCACTGTCGCAAGCTTTTCTATATAAAATTCTTTGAAAATATTTTCGAAACCTCTTAACACATGCGAAAACTATATTCGTTGCTCATAACTTTGAATAATTGAAACAGAAAGCAGACAACATGCAGAAACGAAGATTGATGGATCAATGGAATCGAAAATAGAGTTTAAAATAGCCCAGGAGTTCAGAAGGGGGGGGGGTTGAATGAACTCCTTAGATTTTTATTTTTCGAAACCTTTAAAACTGTTTTTACAAGCCTTCGCTTAACTCAGATCTGAGTGACCAGATCTGAGTCTCTCAGTCCAAATCTGTTTTCCCGGTTAACAAGTAATGTGCGGAAAGAAATCGATTAAACAGTGAACAGTTAATAATAAAATGTGATGCAAGAAAATAAAGAGAGAGGGTCAAGAATTTGTTTCTGAAAGTTCGGATCTGAAATCCTACGTCTCTCCTTCTTCCTTTTCAGGAAGGTTCCACTAGAAGATTTGATGTGTACAGCCTCTGTAAACACCCGATCACTAGAGCCTCGCTCACAGTGAACTCCTAGCTACCTCTATCACATAGATTACACTGCTGAATACAAATGAACGTATTTTCGAACTGCTTCAAGAAGCACGTTCGTTACAGACTCTGAACTGATTTTACATACAAACAGAGTATTGTAATCTTCTGGTTTCTTTTACAATGAAACTTGTTTACAAATGCAAACCAGAAGTGAATCTCAAAGATTATATCTGATAAAGAGATGAACGAAATGTTCTTTGAGATTTTCAAGACTGGGATTCAAAATATTTTGCGAGAGATAGCTTTTGAAATTTCGCAGAGAGCTTCAAATTCACGGAGAGATTCAAAAACAACAGAGAGCTTCTTCGTTTGAAATCTTCAGCTATATATAGATCTCCATCCTCAACGGTCATTAAATGAGCCAGTAAACACAAACCTTGCTTGCTTATCTTCATCGTATCAATGCATTAAATGCTCCATTAATGCTATACAAAGGTCTGTCTAAAGTTGTCAGAGCTTTGTTGACTTTAATACCCAAAATAGGTAAACATCATATAGACCAATTCTGCGTCTTGCAAAGTATAGTCTAAATAGCTCTGAACTTGAGTCTCTTTCATTCATTTTGTCTAACAGACTTTATACGATTGAATCTCGATCGTTGAATCCTTTGGAATGTATATCTGATAAATCTGAAACTCAAATCTGTTTCAGCACTGTGATCTGTAATCTTCTCTCAATTATATAAGCTTTGCTAAATTCTTCTTTTGTGTAACTTCCCCCTTTTCTTTAACGATATAATCAGATCTGAAACCTTTCTTCTTTACGTGTCTTCCCCTTTACTTCTCTTTAAATGTATCACTGTCAGATCTGAAGTTTCTCCCTTTTACGAATCTACCTCCGTTTTCTTTTCTATACCAGTAACTCTGTCAAATCTGAATACCCGTATTTATCTGAATATCTAAAATCCCTTGTTCTGAACTGATCTGTTAACGAAGATTCTGTATTGAAATGCTCTGATCTGTTTATCAAACCTCTGTACTGAAACTGATATAACCTGATCTGAATTGCTCTCATCTGATCTGATAAGTTATCTTCCCTGTTATATACTCTATTCCCAATCTCTCGGATCTGAAACGAAGCCTCTGTACAAGACCTGATAAGCTCTGATCCGAAATTCTTAACCCGATAACTGAAATTTACCCGAATACCCAATTCTGATAAGCTCTGATCTGAAATCTCTCTTCCGTTAAATACAATTACTAACTGTCCAGATCTGATTCTTAAATTCAGTTCTTTATCTTATTTTCGTTATCACCAAAACTTATAAATTTTATCTTAACAAGATCAATAATACACTTTCACAGTTGCAGCAAGAAAAGAAGGAAACTTGTCTGTGCTGGTTGATGGGTTGCAGGGAAACAGCTCCGGCCTTAAATTCTTCACAAGCAAGATCGAGAGTAAACTTTTGAGAAATATTTTGATTGCTCTATGGTATGTGCAATACTGTAACCTCTATACAAAGATAATAGCCAGGTATAGAAAGCGTTTCCCAGTCCAAGCGTCAATCAACAATAATTTTGTGTAACGGAAAGGTTAAACGTGTTGTCAACATATAATGAAGGCTTTAAGCATGCCGTTTGAAATATATTTGAAAGATAGAACCGGACCGTGCTTGGGTCACTCTCGGTCGGACCGCCCGCGAACCATCCTGGAAACAAAACCGAAGCAAAACAGCTCAGGCGAAAGCTGTAAGGTTAAGCTCGATACAAACTGAAAATATCATTTTAACCCTCCTTTAATAATATAAACGTCTCGTGGATTATGGATTTTCTGGGCGTTACACTAAAGCCTAACCTCTCTAAGCTTAGCCTCCAGTAGATGGATTGTCATCAGATCTTTGTTGGATGTAGGACTATCTTTCTTGAAATTCTTCCAGTGTTTAGCAACAAAGAACCTGACCTGATACTCCCACATCTTTGCACCAACTAGTTGCCTCCTGGCTAGTAGCTCAGATACTTTATCAGTCTCGGCCCATGAAATTATAAAATCTTCAGCTTTGGCCATCTCCTGAATAAGCTTCATCGACGTGATGTTATTCAACTTCACTTCTGTTCTGAATAGTCTTCGGGCATCATAAATTCTCAGTCGTGGATGAACAAACTGAGTAACTTCATCAACCACAAGCCAAAAGGCTTCTTGACTGGATTAGACTTATTTTTCTCAAGTATATCCTTCCCTTTATCATGGGGACGACTCCGAGAGAGAATGTGAGTAGCCCAGTTAATGTCACTAATGCTTATACTCTTTTCAAATGATCGGCCACTCACAACCTCAGGGCTTTTCTCCCTCTTAGAGGGTTCCTCTCCAACAGGCGGTGAAAGATTAGCAGGTAGTGTAGGGACAACAAAGATTGGTTTAACCAGCTTAGGCCTCTTTGACCTCTCCTACTTTGCTGGTGATAACACTCTCTTTAAAGCTTGGTTGTCTTCTGGTGTGGTAGACTTTGATTCAGATGGCAGCAACTTCATCTTTTGTTTGGTTACCCTGCCACCATTTCTAGGAGCCATCTCCACTGCACCACCAATATCCAAAGGGTCTCTCGGCAATATTCGAACTATCTCCAGATCGGATTGCAATAGGTATTGATGCATCAATCTTCTTCTTATCCGTGACACCTTACGGAAAGTACTCCTCCTTTTCCTCCTCCTCCTCCTCCTCCTCCTATTCTTCTTATTCTTCTTCTTCTTCTTATTCTTCTTCTTATATACCTCCTCTCTGACAGCAGCTCTCTTCTTTTTCTCACCCCTCCTCCCCCTCCTCTCCTCCTCATCCTTGGAGTCCTCATCAGCCTTCATACTTTCTCAGCTACCCCTCTTCTCAACCTCCCCGATATATCTCTTTTCGTCCAAAAATCAGAGACATTGATAGGGTTCTTGGCTCGATAAGTGTGAGCATACTCGATGGTCAGCACTTTGAGAGGATGAAGAGTAGCCGAATCCCCAAGGTTGATACCAGGGATGTAACGCCCTAAAATCCATAGGACCACAATTTTTAACCCTTTTATTCTAAAGGGCTGATTTGATATTTGAACATTCAGATTTGAGCTTAAGCTAGTTTTATTCAAAGCCAATTTCTTTTCTTTCAGATTTGAAACACGATCCAGAAGTTTTCCGGACAGATTTTGCCCCAAGCACAATACAAATTGGTCCAGATCTGAATTTCTCCTTTTAAAATAAAATGTTTTGAAATGGAAGAATTGTTTATAAATGCTTGAAACAATTTCAAGATTTAAATAGTAATAGGGCTTTTAGCAAATCTTTTTAAAAGGACAAAGTGTTGTTATAACAACCATGCCTACTCAATTATTTTTACCTGCTACCAATCATACTCCCTTATATGATTGTTTACGTGAGTTGGAAGCTCATTTTGACTTGCCAAGAAAAATATTTAGTTTCTCTCAAATTTCTAAGGAGTTCGTCGCTTGTGCTTGAGGAGATCTTCCGCAGAAACCAGCTGTTCTTCGTGTTTTCTAGTTAAAGGCAAGTAAAAACTGATTTTTTGCTACACCATGAAAGTATATATTGTTTTCTTCAGTTCTGTGATTGCTTGCCTATTTTACGCCCAAGTTTTAGCTTATGTTCATGCTCTTGCTTGGTTTACGAAAATGAATGATCGGGTTCACATAGTTGATTTCAGTTTTAAAACACTCCAGCATGTTTTAGTGTGGTTATTGTTGTTTTTTATAAACACTGAGCTACACAGATTTGAGTTTAATGTATGATTATGAACTCCTTCGTTCTGGTGTATGGCGGCGTCTGGACTTGACTCCAAGTTTATCGGCGATGCTGGTCGAATTGGGATTTTGTACCGGTTAGAAAGGCAGAGCTGGTATCTTTGGATGTCGTTCGTGATACTGCAGCACTAGTTCCAGAAGCCAAATCTGTTTTAACCCTAGCTCCACTATTCCGATAGTCACATCTGTTTCAACGCTAGCGATGTTATTTCTATATTCAAACCTGTTTCGCACCTAAACACTTTTTTCTACAGTCAAATCTGTTTTCACGCTAGCGATATACTTCTGGTGACCAAATATGTTTCACGCTAACAATATTAATCCAGAAGCCAAATCTGTTTCCCACTAGTGATACTATTCCTATAGTCACATCCGTTCCTCGCTAGCGATACTGCTTCGATAGTCAAATCTGTTTTCCATGACTGAGATCTGTTTCATACCCGAGTACTGTTTTTATTAGCCAAATATGTTTCCCCCTCAGCGATATGTCTCCTGTAGCCAAATCTGTTGCTCAGTACAATTTTAAAGAGAAATGAGTATTTTAAAAGAAATGAACCCCGATGTTTTGTGATCCAATTTCGATCAAATGATTTGTTTAAAGGAAGAAATGTTCAGTTTTAAGAGATTTATGGCATAGATAACAGACGATCAATATTGTGTTGGGGAACCGCGGTGGATCCGTATCGCGCCTCCCCGCGAGGCAGCGGAAGAACAAAAATTTTGGCCGGGAGACGATCAATACAATTCAGGCAACAACAAGCTATGACATTCATAGGGTGTTTAGATGACTACCTTGCTGGCAACTCGTGCATGGCTCCGACCAGTTTCTCGAGGAAACCGGCACTTCACGGTAGGCGGCGGTAGATAACGTCAATCAGGTCCACGACCGGATGCGAGACTCCTTCGTCAGCCTGCACTAGAAGGCCTGACGAGATCAGCGCGGACGGATTCTCCTCATCAAGTTGGCCGGAACAAATTCCGGCAAGAGAGAGGCGGCGGCGGCGGCTTTGAGGAGAGGTGGGGCGGCGGCTACTAGAGCTAGGTTTAGGGTTTGTAGTTGTGTTGTAGTGTTAAGTTATGAGAAGCCTAAGCCTAATTCTGCACTAGAAGGCCTGACGAGATCAGCGCGGACGGATTCTCCTCATCAAGTTGGCCGGAACAAATTCCGGCAAGAGAGAGGCGGCGGCGGCGGCTTTGAGGAGAGGTGGGGCGGCGGCTACTAGAGCTAGGTTTAGGGTTTGTAGTTGTGTTGTAGTGTTAAGTTATGAGAAGCCTAAGCCTAATTAAATAGACTTAGTCATAGTCTTGGACCGGCCCAACGGGCCCGGGTCCAACGGATGAACATTCCGTTCATCCCTATCACCGTGACTTCATCACAACTCCGATCGCCGATCAGATCGGACCGATCAACTCAGTTTCCAAAACTGAACACTATGATCTGAAAAACCATTTTTCAGAACCCCAGTGCAACATGACCGTTTTGCCCTTCAACAGCGGGAAATCACAATTTGACCCCTGTTGACTTTTAGGAAGTCGCACTCCCTAAAATCCTCTTCTCATGCTCAACACATTGAGCTCAGTATCCGTGCGGAAATCTCGAATCCAGTACTTGTGTGACCCTCAATGGTTCAGGGATACAGCTAGCCGTGGGCCCACAACCATTGCGGCTCCGGAATCACAATTCCGGACTTGCCCATCGGATCATGGTAAGAGCGTCTAGCAACATCACCCCATGATCCCCTAGGTATCACTGATAGTGCCTGCAAGAACCAGTTGGTCGTGGTTAGCGTACAGTACGGTCCTTTCAATCCATATATCCCGATCAGATCAACGACCATTGGTAAATCGAGAGTCGCTAAAGATCTTATAGCTATGCGTACATCTTGGAGATCAAATAGTGACATCGCGAGTGTAACTAGGTAAACACATTTACCTAAAACACTTCTAGTACTCTGGCCAGAGATTTATACACTATTATCCCCTCAGATAGCATAGGATATCCACGCATGTCTGCGAGCGGTGAATCCTCGACAACGAGGCATCGACTCCTACATGCATCGGGGTCTCACCCAATCCCGCCGCCTAATGACCCCAAGTGAGTCGGCAAACGAGTCAAAGTGAGACGCCTATCATATAGAGTCTCAATGACGTTTCGAGTCGTGAGGACTAATCAGTACAACCAAGACCTCGGACTTATCCACTCGACAAATGGTAACCACTTGGAAAGTCCGAATGAGGGTAGTTCGATAGATAACCAGGTCACTATCTATCTGCATGCTCAGAACATCACAATGTTCCCTACCAATGAAACGTGGTACTTCGCATCGCAGATACTAGTCTCTAGCTCGGGCGGCCTTATCCTCATTTTGACGGCCCAATCGACTAGGAACATGTTCAGAATACACAGTGACTATTAGATGTGATTCATGATAGCCGTCATACCAACTATCACATCTAACATACACTTTAGCGTATTCTAGGTCTTTACTCAACGCAATTGTTAATCATCATACAACACAATGAAAGTAAAGAATGCCATATAAATAAATGCGAATATCATATATAAAGATTGTTTCATACAAGAGTCTATAAACCCACACGCCACAAGTTGGCTAGTTGGGCATCTACTCTAACAATCTCCCACTTGCCCTAAAGCCAACTACTCATCAGACGCAGTCCCATTGTTTCGCGATGTTTTTCAAACAACGG
>KV006466.1:49326-62972 GCA_001598015.1 Dorcoceras hygrometricum
AGCTCGGGCGGCCTTATCCTCATTTTGACGGCCCAATCGACTAGGAACATGTTCAGAATACACAGTGACTATTAGATGTGTTTCATGATAGCCGTCATACCCACTATCACATCTAACATACACTTTAGCGTATTCTAGGTCTTTACTCAACGCAATTGTTAATCATCATACAACACAATGAAAGTAAAGAATGCCATATAAATAAATGCGAATATCATATATAAAGATTGTTTCATACAAGAGTCTATAAACCCACACGCCACAAGTTGGCTAGTTGGGCATCTACTCTAACATATTGGAAGGGTGAGCTAGCTGTCGAAAGAATCAGTTGCCCCTTCATATTGTTAATGGACGGTGTTTCGCCATATTGTTACTGAATTCAGATGTAGCTTGATCAAGCGCCATTGGACCTAAGGAGAGCTTCTAAGCCATAAGTCAAAATAAAATATAGGTTAGATCTGGGTTGTTTTCCCAAATCTGATTTTACGGAAAGAATTTATGTTTACACTGACTTCCTTTAAACTACGATTATTTTAAGTTATGTATGTGCCTGCCTGCACTAAGTGATCTTTTTATTCTCGGTTTTACTTGCTAAGCCCCTAGGCTCATTAGATTTTACGGTGCAGGTGAGTCAGATCTGGGACAGACGGGAGGCGGGAGCTAAACCTGCTGGGGTGTGTGTGTTTATAGAAGGCCAGCGTTTCCGTACTGTTGTTGTTTTTGATCTTTTGTCAAAACTGTATTAAGATCCATTACAACAATAGAGAATTCATATAGAGTTCCAATAGTTTAATATCGCATTTTGTGCTTGAACCAAAAGTCTGTTAGTCAAATCTGCTGTTGCTATTTGTGTTTGGCGCCAATTGTTTGTATATCGATTTTGTAAGGAAATACGGCTTACAACATTTCGCATTCAGCTCTTATTTTCCTTTGTTTATTCAATCAACTCAACTCCGTTGATTCCCATGGATATGGGCGTCACAACTTGGTGTCAGAGCATGGTTCGAGAGATAAACACGCATATTTTCAGTTGGGACAGATTTCGTCAACCGTTTCTCCCGAGTGAGTTTTATTTTTATGTTATAGAGCACTTGAATTTAACATGTTCCAATGTTCAATTGTGGTGGATTATGGGCTATAGATCAATATGTCCAGTAGAGGAAGAGGTAGGAGAAGTAGCCCCATAGAAGAGAACAACCTAGATGCTAGTGCCCGTGTTCTAGCTGGGATGGCACAACTCTTAGAACAACTCGTAGGCCAGTCGAGCAGAAGAAATGGCCAATCCTCCAGTAGAGGACCCAATCTGGACGATCCCCATGAAACATTTCGGAGACAGAAGCCGAAAGAATTTAGTGACTCAATAGACCCGTTTGGCGCTGGGAGCTGGATAAAGTCCATGGAGATTATATTTGATTACCTCCAGACGCCTGATCTGGATAGGTACCGGTGTGCTATTTACATGCTAAGAGATGATGCTATGCTCTGGTGGGAAGGAGATAGACTCACAGTGGATGTGACAAATCTCCCTTGGGATGAATTCAAGGAAGTATTCTTTGCTCAGTACTTCACTGAGGACAAGCGGTCAGAGCTGAAAAGAGAATTTTTAGCGATAAAGCAAGGCAGCATGACGATCCAAGAGTATATCCGCAAGTTTGAGAGAGGGTGCTATTTTGTACCATTGATTGGAGCAGATCCGAAAGAGAAATGCGACATTTTGTCGATGGTTTGAAGCCTGCGCTCAGATATGATGTTAGATTGACAGAACCCAAGGATTTCAGGGGTGCTGTAGATAAGGCCCTCCGGGCAGATCAAGATTGGAAGGCTGTTGAAGAGGAGCGGCAGCTAAAGAGGCAGGCCTTCCAGCAGAAAGACCAGAGGCCCTTTAAGAAACAGAGCCGGAATCAGCAGAGGCCTCAAGAGCCAAAACCTCTGCAACCTCAACCTATCAGTGCAGTCCCTGCCACCAACAACCGGCCCGTTTGTCCCAAGTGCCAGAAGAATCACCCTGGTCCATGTAGGGTTGCTCAGAATGTCTGTTACAGATGTGGTGTGTCAGGCCACGTTATTCGAAACTGTCCAAAATCACAGCAGCTGGTGACCAGCAGAGCTTTTGTTATGACAGCTGAGCAAGCCAACCCCGATTCTACTGTGGTTACGGGTAAGATCTTGATTTTTGGTTGCCCTCTATAGCCTTGATAGATTCAGGTGCAACTCACTCGTTTATAGCAGTAAAGTTTGCTAAGAAGTTACCCTTCAAACCAGACCAATTAACCATAGGCTTTTGCGTGACTATACCCTCAGGAGAGGAACTGGTGTCCCATGGTTTATTTCGTGATTTAGAACTTAGGCTTCAAGGGCGTTGGATTACATCTGAATTTATGTTTACACTGATTTCCTTTAAACTACGATTATTTTAAGTTATGTATGTGCCTGCCTGCACTAAGTGATCTTGTTATTCTCGGTTTTACTTGCTGAGCCCCTAGGCTCATTAGCTTTTACGATGCAGGTGAGTCAGATCTGGGACAGAGGGGAGGCGGGAGCTGAACCTGCTGGGGCGTGTGTGTTTATAGAAGGCCAGTGTTTTCGTGTTGTTGTTTTTGATTTTTTGTCAAAACTGTATTAAGATCCATTACAACAATAGAGAATTCATATAGAGTTCCACTAGTTGTAATATCGCATTTTGTGCTTGAAACAAAAGTCTGTTAGTCAAATATGCTATTGCTATTTGTGTTTGACGCCAATTGTTTGTATATCGATTTTGTAAGGAAATACAGCTTACAACATTTCGCATTCAGCGCTTCTTTTCCTTTGTTTATTCAATTAACTCCACTCCGTTGATTCCCATGGATATGGGCGTCACAAGGGAACTTTTCAAGCAACGTATTGATATGCAAAACATACCACGGTGATTGGTTGGCTGGGTTACTTACTATAGCAGTGAAAATCCCAAATATCACACTAGACCATGGGCTTTGTTGCCCCGTGCTAATGATAGCCACCATCAAAGTACCCAACAGTCACAACATCAAACGAATTGTATTCAGCAACTTTCCCACTATGTCGTTTTGCACTATGTACTCCACCTTTATTTCCTTCTTCTTGCTGGAAAGTTTGAAAGGAACCCCATTCAGCAAAAACTCCACCATCATACTTTCCACTGCATTCGTAGACAAACTTGAGAAACCTATGCTCCCTTGGTTGGCAACTTGAACTCCTCTGAGAATATTTTGTTGTGAAATCACCACTTTTTTGCCGCTCATAGTGCTTTGTTAGGCCTGGTGCTCCTAATTATAGATTAAGCACTCAAATAATCATAAAACACGGAAGTATTTAAAAGTGGGTCATTTGTTTTGCTCTTTGGGCCAGAAAAGAAAACAACGAGTTAAAATATGTGAATACTCAAAATCTAGAAACTAATCCGTCACCCGATCTAACGAAAAAAATATTTAAAATCATATTTCATACACATGCAGAGCTAGTTCTGGTAAAAAATTCATGCAAAAAGCCATGAAATAAACAACATTCAATCTCTCATATAATAGTTCAATAAAAACAGAATTCAAATAATATAGAATTATCATCATTGAGTAATAACAACTACATAGGACATCCCCTGGTAAAAGACTCAATAAAAATATATAATATACTAATATTTGGGACATTCGATCGACACCATAAGGGACTCCACTAGCTGACTCACCTTCTGGTGCAGCTGAGCCACCTGGAAGACTTGCAATTATCACCAACATGACCAAAGCTGCAGTCCAAAGGGACGGGATCAAACCCCAGCACGAAGAACAGATAAAACAGAAATCATAGCAAAACTGAAATATGTTATATGTTGCACGATGCGTGTTTGGTACATAATAACGGGTACAAAAACAATCAGAGGCCACACGAAACTATCAACAACTGAAGTGGC
This sequence comes from Dorcoceras hygrometricum, assembly GCA_001598015.1. Taxonomy (NCBI): domain Eukaryota; kingdom Viridiplantae; phylum Streptophyta; class Magnoliopsida; order Lamiales; family Gesneriaceae; genus Dorcoceras; species Dorcoceras hygrometricum. The sequence continues at coordinate 53,249 of KV006466.1, forward strand.
TACATCATTGAGAGTTCGAGAGCTACCTGAGCCGTCTCAACGAAATGACAGCGATGTGCTCACTCAACATCACCAACCATAATAACCACATCATCGAAAGTTCGACAGCTGCTTGGGCCGTGTCAGTGCACTCATCATGAGTGTGCTACACAATACACAACTCCACACGACTGCAAAACATATCTCCGAAGGTAAATTAAAAGCGGCCAAAAAAATCAAGGCTCATCATGAATGCATATGCTCAATGCCATGACATAAAAAAAATGCACCCACATAATCATCAAATATAGGAGACAAAATCACGTAGCATTCAAGGAACATAAAACATATTGTAACCGTTATAAAGTTTCACAAAACGCGTTCAATTGATACCTTGAAGTATTTGATCAAATACCTTAGTACAACACAGGCACCGAAATAGGTTGCAAACACTGACAACAACTGACGGTGGTGGCAACCGATGGCGGCAGCGGGCCAATGATGACGCGGCGACTGGTGACGGTGCTCCATTGATGGGGAAAATTTCAAAAAAATTACCAAATTGTCAGGAATTCACCGGACATGACCTAGGAACGTCCTACAGCCAAAAATCATCCAAATCTGACTTCAATTTCTCGCAAATAAAATAATTTTGATCGGATATCTCGGGAAAATGGCCAAAAACTTGCACCTTAACTATCATCGATCTCCCTCCTCCGACCGCCTCAAGCCATGAGACTGATTGGGAAATGTTGGGCTTGAAGAGATGATTCCAAAATTATCAACAGTTCTCAAGTTGGAGAAGCTGTTCTTTGGAAATTGCGAAAAAAGTCCGATTGGTTGAAGGTGTGTGTGTGCTTTGGGTTTAAAGATTTCCGGCTCCCGAGAACTAAATTTGGTCCAAATGTCCAGTTTTTTTGTGAAATTTTGACTATAATATGTATTTTATGTCACCCCAGACCCGGACTCCCACAAATTGACCTAGGCCCCCAAAACTCGACCCAGATCTTCTCGTCCCAAATCTGCTCGACCCAGATCGGCTCGACCCAGATATTCACAGCTTGACCCAGATCATATTGACTTAGATATGCTCAACCCAGATTATCACATGCTGACCACTGCACCATCAACCGCTGAAGCTCTAGCAAAAATTGAGTCTGGGCCTCCTTGTAGATTGACCCCGACACTCCTAGAAAACCCCTGGGTCCAGATGACTTCAGAGTATTGAAAATCGTGGTGATCCCTTCATCGACAAGAGTATGTAATACATAAAACTTAATATGAAGAGTGTTCCTAGCGAAAGAAGCCATTTTAGTATATGATTAGTGAGAAAATGGGTAAACACACGAGAATTTGTGAAATGAAATCATAAAGCTTTTAAGAGAAGAAAATGCAGATAGATTGCAAGAAATTGCTGAAAGTAAGTGTAAGAAAATGAAAAAGACTTTCAAGTATAATATATATGAAATGTAGCGTATGTCACACTTGGCAGTATATGTGTCAAGAAATGATTGAATGTCCTTTGAAATTCAATCATAGCCGTATTTGAAAAGACATTTTAAAATACGATAAAATCGCAACTGTTCAAAGACGTTACTATATCGGAATAGGTACAATTTGTTCAAACAATGTGATAAGATCATGTTATATATGCGTCTAAGCTGAATCAGATCAACACGGATACATTCAGCTGACTTCTAAGTTTATCTGTTTGAACTTTGGTTCCGCCTGAACAAATGTATATAGAACTAAGACATATCAAGTGTGAGGATCATATATTAATTACCTAGTTATTTGGTTAAAATTAATATTTAATTATTTTTAAAAGTACGAAAATAAAATAATTAAGCCAAATAAATTATTACAAACAATGGGATTTTGTGCTAAAATTATGTATTTTTAGGAGTTCGGGTCTGACATTACATAAACATATATTATAGTTGAAATATAACAAAAGTGTTGGAATTGCACAAAACTAGTTTGGACTAGAGTTACTTTTTGGGAGTCGAAAATATATAGACTGAAACATACTCTATTTCACCACAAAAGCACACACATCGACCAGAAACTTCAAATTCGACCATCGTTGGTACCATCGTGTTTGTCTCTTCAAGGCAATCATTTCCTGACCAGTTTCATGGCCTGAGGCTGTCGGAGTAGGGATATCAGCTGTGAAGTCAGTGCACAATTTTTCATCATTTGTCGTCACCTTTTTCGTTGACATTTTTTTAAAGTTGTATCTCTTCTTATTAGCTTCATTTTGAGACAAGAATAATTAATTTTGGTGTTGATTTGAACGAGTTGTGGGCATTTTAATTCTCGGCCACTTTTCCAGAGAACCCGATTGGTTTTAATCTTTTTTTCGAGATTTTGAAGCCTGTCTTGGATGATTTTTGGGTTGTAGGATATTTTTAGACCATTTTTGGTGCATTCCCGATGTTCCGGTGAATTTTTGGATTCTGGCCGCTAGAGATGTCGTGTCACTGCTGCCGGAGCCACCACATCATTGCCACTGGAGCCATCGTGTCACTGCCATCACTGTTCCATTTTCATCGTCGTTGCCATTACAGTTGCCATCACCATTGTCGATCTCCTTCCCTGGCCACCACGACCAGTGACTGTATTTGTAGTTTGTTTGGACACCTGTGTTGTATTGAGGTATTTGGTAAAATACTCCAAGGTACGGATTGAACACATAGGTAAAGCTTTCATAGGAATTGAAATACGTTTTATGTACTTTGAATGTTACGTGCTTTTACCTACTTAAGTTAGATGATTATGTGAAGATATTTTTATATATCATGTCATTGAGAATATGCAGTCTTGTTGAGCTTTGAATATGCAGTCTTGTTGAGCTTTGACTCATTTGAATACCGTTGAGTTGAATTTTGATATTTCTTTGCGTGGAGTGGTGCATTGAGTATAACACTCATGATGAGTGCATCGAGACGCCCGGATAGCTCCCAAACTCTCGATCTTGTGGTTATTACGGTTGGTGGTGGATGTGTTAGCACACCTCCGTTAATTTCATTGAGACGGTGCGAGTAGCTCCTGAACTCTCGGTGTTGTAGCCACTACTGTTGTTGATCGATTTGTTTGATCTCTGATTTTGGTACCTGCTATTCAATTATTACGAGACACGCATTGCACAACATATATCATATTTCACTTTCTATATGATTGCTGTTATATTTTTTTATTTGTACTGTGGTTTGAGCTCGTCCATTTGGGACTGCTTGGTCGTGTCTGTGACAATTGCAGGTTGTCCAGGTGACACAGTTGCACCAGGAGGAGCTTCAGCTAGTTGAGTCCCTTAAGGAGTTGATCGAGTGTCCCAGATATTAGTGTATATATATATATATATATATGGGATGTCCTGTGTAGATATTATTACTGATGATGATTCGATGCTTAATTATATATCTGTTTATTTTAACTGTCTATTCTATTTATTTCATGACTTTCTGTATGAAGTATGAGAAAAATTAGCTATGTATATGTATGAAACATGATTTTAATTCTTTTTCTTTAGATTCAATGTTAACCCACTCCTAAACACTTCTATGTTTTATGATTAACTGTGTGATTAATTCCTAATTAGAGCACCGGGTCAGACATCAAAAAGACTTAATATATTTCTAAAATAAAGAAAACTTAGCGTCTGGTGTGAGCTTTGTGAAGATAAAGTTAAAGAATGTAATGAAAATATAAATTGTATAAATGAATGAAGATTGCTTTACAATAAGAGTCACAAAGCCCACTGTCAATGATTGACTAGCCGGACACCTACTCTAACATGTAGACTTTATTGAATATCAGTTTAGCCTAAGAGCTATACTGACTGAGCCTATTTGATTATACTGTATAACCATATCAAAGTCTTCTAGTTGCAAACCCTTCTATTCAGTAAGAAGTGAGATATAGAAGCATTGGTTCGAACTTCCACGTAATAAATTCTTGTCCATTTTCTATTTATATGTTACATTGAAGTTCACTGATTGATCAAACATTTTCCGCGCAAAAGTTTTTTATAGCTAAGAAATCAGATCATAATTAGACAAATATTCAGTTAGTAACTCCGATGATCTTAAAACTGTTTTAAACGAGAAATTTTGGAAAGAGTATACTCACCTCCTCCTCTAAACTCTTTCCCCATCCTATCACCGTTCCATTAATTCATCATATGTCTCATACATAACAACCATAAATGAATTTGCCAACTGCATCAATTAATTTTCCTAACCTTTCATGTGCACTAAATGCTAGCAATATCCCACTTGAATACTTGATCTTAATCTTGTCTTCACATGATTAATACAGTAGCCCAAATATTTCCTTTATACTAGGAGTCCAACTAAAGTTGAACATAACTTCAGTTTGTCAATAGTCACAATCTTTCGGAAACATCAAGATTCTATGTTCCAAAACTGATATGATGAAACGGTAACGTACGTGTACATGCTTCGTCCTAGCATGATAAACAAGATTTTTTACTCTGACTATCACAGGGTAATGTGCTATCTTCAAACTTTTGACTCAATTCCTCAAGAAATGATTGCAACCATATCATTTCTTTGATAGCTTCCATCACTACAACGTACTCAACCTCATTAGCCAAAGTGCAATAATATTTTGTAACTTAGATATCCAGCTTACAGCCATACCATCTAATGTGAACATATCACCAGTAGTAAGTTTTCAGCCATCTAGGTCACCGTCCATTACAACTACATGTAGTCGTGAGAATGATATGAGAACCATCAAGCTTTTTATCATAACAATAGTGATTAGTATTGTGAGGACTAGAAATATGTATTTTGGTGATTTGCGTAATACTCAGATCTGAATAGGATTAACCAATGAGATGTTGGTCATCGAATTTTCATGCTTGAGAGAATTGGTTAATTCGTTGATGATTTTCGTGTTTTCAGATTTGGTATAGATCAGATTTGAGTGCTGGTAGCTATAGGGTTTGACTGGAAGTAACGCTTGGCAAATTTTATGTCGAAATCTGAATTGTGGAGTTTTCAGATTTGAGTGAGATCTGGGTGTTCAGATCTGGTCCTCGCTGGTTTGAGTGAGTTACCACGAGCGGGAGGGGAAACGATGTCTTTTTGGTTTACGCGGGTGAGTATAAGTGATACGATGTCGTTTTAGGCGCTAGTCAGATCTGGTATTGAGTGGGGGACAAATTTGGTTAGCGAGGAGAAGTCAAGTGTTAGTCAACGGTACTATTTGGACCGGTCCGGTTCGTGAGTTTGGAGTAAACCTGTGCGGTTTGAGGATCTCAGATTTGATCAAATCTGGATGAGCGTTTGTGAGATCTGCTTCAGATCTGGAGATAGAGCGACGTCGTTTAGCGTTAGTGAGCGGGACCCCTAGGCGACGCCGTTGTTTTGATTAGTAGCGCTTGTTTAGCGTAGCGAAGCCAGATTTGAGTTATCGCTGAGGCCAGATCTGAGGGACTTTTGCCTTAGCGCTAAGATCTGAGTTGTCGATGAGATCTTAGTAAGTCGGTGTTGACTTTCACTGTAGCATTGACTGAAGAATTTAAATGCTAAGTAGGGATCGACACTTAGTCATTTTTAAACCCGACATTTCCTATCTCCTTTCCATAGAAACCCGCCATTGTTTGGAGCGAGATTGGTGGCACTGGGTTCGTCTTGCTTAGCTCTTTCAATTGATACCATTTGGAGTTATAGATCGACTTGCGAAAGAGGAGCGAAGTAGTTGCAGGTTCGAGTAACTTCATGAATTCCAGTAGATGGTTTTCCCCATTCAATTTGAGCTTCTGGGTAAGTGATTCTTCCCATTCTAGCTTCGTTAGAGCTAGTAGAGCCTTGTTGAGTAGTCTGGAACCTTGACCGTATGTACTAAGCAGATTTGGCTTAGTGTTGAGTTGAATGGTTAGTTGTCTTGGCAGAATTGGGCATCCAGCAGCTTCTGTTAAGCTTCTCCGTGAGACAGTGAGGAAACAAACCTGAGCAGGTCGTTGGTGCCGTGCCCTGGTGAGATCTGATTGAGGTTTAAGCTGGTTTGAGGTACGGATTGAGCCCCTGTAAACAGCTTTGGGCATGGACATGTTTATATTTCTTGTTGTGAACCTGTATACTGTGAATACGTGACTTTGTGAACAGATTTGATTGACTATGCTCTGTTGTATGATCAGTTTCACGTACTGATTATTGTATGCATTGGAATCTGATTATTGAATGGCATTCATGCATACATATTGAGCCTAATATTCAATTGATGACCTGAGTCGAGCTACCGTTTTGATCGGCCGACTGATTTGTCGCGCCTGAAGGGTCAAATGCTATCATCGGGGTGGTGGCCGGCTGATTCGTCGCGCCTGAAGACCACTGATCTGTGATGGCTGACGGGCCTGAAGATCATGGACCGATGATTTCCACCGGCTGATTGGCTGTGCGTGGTGTAGAGGCTCACTTGAGATTTGTCAGCTGAGTCGTTGGCCTTGATGACCGATTCCTTTGATAGCCATCATGAATTTCATAACTTGAAGTATAGAATGTTGCATGATTTGCTGTTTTTAGATGGCTCTTCGTACTGAGGTTTGACCTCTTTGCTTTTCCCTATTTTTGGGCTGCCTTGGTCTGTATTGGCTTTGGCAGGTTCTTCAGGTAACCAGGCTGGACAGAGTGGAGCTTCAGCTTGTTGATCCCCTTTCTGATTTGAGTCCCAGTGTTATGTATTTATATTGAGTCAGGGGATGTCCTGTGCCTTTATTTTACTGAGGGGATCTGTAGTTGATTTACTACTTGCTATTTGTTACCTGTTGATGGATTGTTTGAGTTTTGAGTTAAACTCATATTTTGATTATGATCTATTTTAAGATTTTGTTGTTGCTTCTGATGGATGCTTGAAGTTCGAGGAAGATTGGTGGTTCCGAACCTGATTGATCTGAAAGAGACTATCTTGAATGAATCACATTGTAGTCGATACAGTGTGCATCCGGGGAAGAATAAGATGTACCATGCCTTGAAGTCACACTACTGGTGGGAAGGCATGAGGAATGATATTTCTGGATTTGTAGCACGATGTCTGAATTTCCAACAGGTCAAGGCTAAGAGAATGAGACCTGGTGGTTTGCTACAGAGTCTAGAAGTGCCCCAATGGAATTGGGAGCACATAGCCATGGATTTTGTGACGCATTTGCCTCCATCAAATATGGGATGTGATGCGATTTGGGTTGTTGTTGATAGACTTTCGAAGTCAGCCCATTTCATTCCCTATGACGTGAGGTGCTCGATGAAGAAAATGGCGAAGTTGTACATCGACCATGTGGTTAGATTGCATGGAGTATTGGTTTCGATAGTGTCTGATAGAGATCCAAGATTTACTTCCCGATTTTGGAAATTCTTGCAAGCAGAAATGGGTTCGAGATTGACTATGAGTACTGCTTATCACCCTCAGACAGATGGACAATCCGAGAGAACCATTCAGATTTTATAAGATATGTTGCGAGCAGTTGTGTTGGATTTCAGCGGTGGCTGGCAGGATTCCTTATCCTTAGTTGAGTTTTCTCATAACAGCAGCTACCAGGTGACTATCAGGATGGCTCCATTCGAAGCTTTGTATGGTCGTAAGTGTAGATCACCTATCTGCTGGGAAGGGATTGGTGAGAAGCAGTTGTCTACTCCTGAATTTGTACAGCATATGAAAGAACAGATTGAGTTGATTCGGAGTAGGATGAGAGTTGCATAAGATCGACATGCTAGCTATGCTAATAAGCGACGCAGACCATTGGAATTTGTGGTTGGCGATCGTGTGTTTCTCAAAGTTTCTCCTTTCAAGAGCGTGATGAGATTTAGATTTAAAGGTAATTTGGCTCCTAGATTCGTTGGTCCCTTTGAGATTGCTGAGAGGATTGGACAGATGACTTATCGATTGAGGCTGCCTGATGAGTTAGCAGCGATGCATGATGTGTTTCATGTGTCAATGTTGAGGAAATATGAGCCAGATCCGTCCCATGTGCTGAGGACTAATGAAGTTGAGCTGGATTCTACCTTGAGCTATGTCGAATATCCAGTGCAGGTTCTGGATAGAAAAGAGAAACAGCTGAGGAATAAGGTTATACCGTTGGTGATGGTCCAGTGGAGCAAGCATGACAGAGAAGAAGCTACCTGGGAAGTTGAAGAAAATATGAGACAGGAGTGGCCTCATCTGTTTGAGCGTTGATAGTAGCATTCCAGGTAACTTCTAGCTTGTTGATTTCGTGATTTAAGTGATTTTGCTGCTGATTTATGGTTCTGTTTAGACTTTGAGTCTTGCTAGGCAGAATGTTAATGTTAGTTTTGTTGTTGGTTTCTGTGGTTTTGATTGTGGATTTGAGTTGATTTCGAGGACGAAATCGATTTCAAGTGGGGGAGAGTGTGAGGACTAGAAATCTGTATTTTGGTGATTAGCGTAATACTCAGATCTGAATAGGATTAACCAATGAGATGTTGGTCATCTCATTTTCATGCTTGAGAGAATTGGTTAATTCGTTTATGATTTTCGTGTTTTCAGATTTGGTATAGATCAGATTTGAGTGCTGGTAGCTATCGGGTTTGACTGGAAGTAACGCTTGGCAAATTTGGATGGCTCCATTCGAAGCTTTGTATGGTCGTAAGTGTAGATCACCTATCTGCTGGGAAGGGATTGGTGAGAAGCAGTTGTCTACTCCTGAATTTGTACAGCATATGAAAGAACAGATTGAGTTGATTCGGAGTAGGATGAGAGTTGCACAAGATCGACATGCTAGCTATGCTAATAAGCGACGCAGACCATTGGAATTTGTGGTTGGCGATCGTGTGTTTCTCAAAGTTTCTCCTTTCAAGAGCGTGATGAGATTTAGATTTAAAGGTAATTTGGCTCCTAGATTCGTTGGTCCCTTTGAGATTGCTGAGAGGATTGGACAGATGACTTATCGATTGAGGCTGCCTGATGAGTTAGCAGCGATGCATGATGTGTTTCATGTGTCAATGTTGAGGAAATATGAGCCAGATCCGTCCCATGTGCTGAGGACTAATGAAGTTGAGCTGGATTCTACCTTGAGCTATGTCGAATATCCAGTGCAGGTTCTGGATAGAAAAGAGAAACAGCTGAGGAATAAGGTTATACCGTTGGTGATGGTCCAGTGGAGCAAGCATGACAGAGAAGAAGCTACCTGGGAAGTTGAAGAAAATATGAGACAGGAGTGGCCTCATCTGTTTGAGCGTTGATAGTAGCATTCCAGGTAACTTCTAGCTTGTTGATTTCGTGATTTAAGTGATTTTGCTGATGATTTATGGTTCTGTTTAGACTTTGAGTCTTGCTAGGCAGAATGTTAATGTTAGTTTTGTTGTTGGTTTCTGTGGTTTTGATTGTGGATTTGAGTTGATTTCGAGGACGAAATCGATTTCAAGTGGGGGAGAGTGTGAGGACTAGAAATCTGTATTTTGGTGATTAGCGTAATACTCAGATCTGAATAGGATTAACCAATGAGATGTTGGTCATCTCATTTTCATGCTTGAGAGAATTGGTTAATTCGTTTATGATTTTCGTGTTTTCAGATTTGGTATAGATCAGATTTGAGTGCTGGTAGCTATCGGGTTTGAGTGGAAGTAACGCTTGGCAAATTTTATGTCGAAATATGAATTGTGGATTTTTCAGATTTGAGTGAGATCTGGGTGTTCAGATCTGGTCCTCGCTGGTTTGAGTGAGTTACCACGAGCGGGAAGAGAAACGATGTCGTTTTGGTTTA
>KV006466.1:63668-73748 GCA_001598015.1 Dorcoceras hygrometricum
GTTAGTGAGCGGGACTCCTAGGCGACACCGTTTTGATTAGTAGCGCTTGTTTAGCGTAGCGAAGCCAGATTTGAGTTATCGCTGAGGCCAGATCTGAGGGACTTTTGCCTTAGCGCTAAGATCTGAGTTGTCGATGAGATCTGAATAAGTCGGTGTTGACTTTCACTGTAGCATTGACTGAAGGATTTAAATGCTAAGTAGCGATCGACACTTAGTCATTTTTCAACCCGACATTTCCTATCTCCTTTCCAGAGAAACCCTCGATTAGTACTGTTCATCCGAACCCTTCTTCGTTAGATTGCCGTCGATTTCCGCCGTTGTTTGGAGCGAGATTGGTGGCGCTGGGTTTGTCTTGCTTAGATCTTTCGATTGATACCAGTTTGGAGTTTTAGATCGACTTGCGAAAGAGGAGCGAAGTAGTTGCAGGTTTGAGTAACTTCGCGAATTCCAGTCGATGGTTTTCCCCGTTCAGATTTGAGCTTCTGGGTAAGTGATTCTTCCCATTCTAGCTTCGTTCGAGCTAGTAGAGCCTTGTTGAGTAGTCTGGAACCTTGACCGTATGTACTAAGCAGATTTGGCTTAGTGTTGAGATGAATGGTTAGTTGTCTTGGCAGAATTGGCTTGCAGCAGCTTCTGTTAAGCTTCTCCATGAGACAGTGAGGAAACAGACCTGATCAGGTCGTTGGTGCCGTGCCCTGGTGAGATCTGATTGAGGTTTAAGATGGTTTGGGTACAGATTGAGCCCCTGTAAACAGCTTTGGGCATGGACATGTTTATATTTCTTGTTGTGAACCTGTATACTGTGAATACGTGACTTTGTGAACAGATTTGATTGACTATGCTCTATTATATGATCTGTTTCACGTACTGATTATTGTATGCATTGGAATCTGATTATTGAATGACATTCATGCATATATATTGAGCCTGATATTCGATTGATGACCTGAGTCGAGCTAGAATTTTGATTGGCCGGCTGAGTTGTCGCGCCTGAAGGGTCAAATTCTATCATCGGGGTGGTGGCCGGCTGATTCGTCGCGCCTGAAGACCACTGAGCTGTGATGGCTGACGAGCCTGAAGATCACGGACCGATGATTTCCACCGACTGATTGGTTGTGCGTGGTAGCCATCATGCATTTCATAACTTGAAGTATAGAATGTTGCATGATTTGCTGTTTTTAGATGGCTCTTCGTACTGAGGTTTGACCTCTTTGCTTTTCCCTGTTTTTGGGCTGCCTTGGTCTGTATTGGCTTTGGCAGGTTCTTCAGGTAACCAGGCTGGACAGAGTGGAGCTTTAGCTGGTCGATTCCCTTTCTGATTTGAGTCCCAGTGTTATGTATTTATATTGAGCCAGGGGATGTCCTGTGCCTTTATTTTACTGAGGGGATCTGTAGTTGATTTACTACTTGCTATTTGTTACCTGTTGATGGATTGTTTGAGTTTTGAGTTAAACTCATATTTTGATTATGATCTATTTTAAGATGATGTTTTGGATCAGGCCCAATATTTCGAAAAAATTTTAAGCCCTGATTTTGTTGCTTCCGCTTAATTGTGTATTTATCTATGTATTAGCGCACCGGACCTGACAAGCTTGGCATCTCAGGAAACTATTTTTGCTCATGAATTTTGTACCACCGCCTTGGAGCTTTGTTCAGACCATACAAACTTTTCTAAAGTTTGGAAACCATTTTATTTCCCCTGTACTTCGAATCCCTGTGGCTGCTTCATATAAATTTCTTTATCCAGATCACCATGAAGAAATTTTTCTTTTACATCTAATTGCTCTCAATGTAAATCTCATTTGTCACTGATCCATAGTTCTTATAGTGATTAATTTCACCACTGGAGAGAAAATATCAATGTAATCAATGCCTTCCCATTGTTGAAAGCCTTTTACATCAGTCCTTGTATCTTTTTCTACCATCATATTCTTTTGATCTGTACACCCACTTATTGTATAACACCTTCTTGCCTTCTGGAAAGTCTGTTAGTTCTCATGTTTAATTGGATGATAATGAATCCATTTCATCCTTCATGGCTAACTCCCACTTGATTGAATCATCACTGTATTGCTTCGTGATAGGTCTCCGGTTCATCTTTATCTATCAGAAAAATATGATAAAGTGCAGGGGAGTATATCTCTGGTGGTCTAATTGTTCTCGAATATCTCACGAGTTCAATCACCGAAGTTTGTGGATCAATTTTTTGTATGTGTGTTTCTTTATCTTCCTGGTTACTCTTTTCTGACTCATTCACAGAGTTACTTCATTCTTCTTTACTTCAGAACATTCATCTTCAACTCCAATGTCTGACCCATCCTTGTATAATATCTACTCATTGAAGATTACATCCCTGCTCGGAATGATCTTCCTATTTTTGTCATCTCGGATATGATAATCAAAATCATTAACACCATAAAGAAAGAAAGATTTAATTCTTTTCCACTCCACACCTCCTCTAGTATTCTGAAACTAAGCGGTACTGAAGGTCCTCTATCTATTAGAAATACTGCAATGTTAACTACATCAGTTGATTTTATCCAGCTTGCAATCTCATGCTTTTGACACGTCAATTGAGAGTTATGTTCATCCTTTCAGCTATCTGTTGGGTGTATCAGGAATGGTTTTCTCCATCTTGATACCGTTTTGTGTACTATAATTCTTGAACTCAGCATTTTCAAATTCTCCACCATTATCAGATCATAAGCACTTCATCTTCAAGCTGGTCTTATTCTTGATCATGGCTTTCCACCTTTTAAAGGTCATAACATCGTATTTATTTTCAGGAAATAAAACCAAACCTTGATGTTCGAATCATCAATAAATATAACATAGTATCTTGAGCCTCTAAGTGATGCTACATTGTCCCCATATGTCAGTATGAGCCAACTCCAACTTTGATACTTGGTTCTCTACCGTCCTTTGGAAACTCAGTTTCTTTGTTTTCCAAGGATAAATTTTTCCCACAGTTTCTATTCAACAGACTTTGGTTCTATTCTGGTAGTTTCTCATTTTACATTAGTATCTTCATCCCTGTCAGGCCCGACAGAGATTAAGCACGCAATTAACTACAAAACACAGAAGCTTAAAAGTGGATAAAATTTTTCTTTTTGGCCTGACTGCAAATCATCACTTAAAATATGCATATACTCAAAATAAATATTTTATAACGAAACCAAAACATAAACATGCTTCAGAAAACAGTCAACAAATACATGTATCCCAATACAAACACGCCGAATGAAATCATAGCAACAACAACACGGGGCATTCCCCGATAATAGACTCGATGACAATATTTATATATAAATATATATAACTGGGACACTCGATTAACCCCATGTGGCTCCACTAGCTGACACACCACCTGGGCCAGCTGATGAACCTAGGTAACCTGAATGGCACACAAACAACCAAACAACCCTGGAGGGATATGGTCAAACCCCAGTATGGAGAGCAATCATAAAACAGTAAGTAGATAGCACTAGATATAACATTATATGTGATGCATGAGAACGGGAGAAAATCAACGGAACTCAAAAAAAAGCCAAAACAGGGATCAACGGAGCTCAAAGAAACAGCTAAACATCTGACCATCGAAACAGAAGTGATCGACGGAGCTCAAGGAAACAACAACTCTGCTAGAATCAACAACGCGGTGGCCAAAACGCATGTGAGTGCATGGGAGCTACCCACTCGACTCACACACATTACCAGAACCACAATGACCAGATCAACCCACCCACTGGCGCCCCAAGCTCATGAGTGCATGGGTGCTACCCACTCGGCTCATAGCGGCAAAAAAACCAAATCAGGGAGAAGAGGTGCGCGGGAATTACCCGCTCGGCCTCAAGAGGTGCAAGGGAACTACCCTCTTGGCCTCAAGTAACCCAACAGAAACGCTTCCCGGTACTAACAGATTAGAAACAACAATCGGCTAACAAAGGTATAGGCTCAACAACAGCGAACTGCTAGCAAAGGATAACAAGGGAGGAGCTCAATATGTCATGCGTGTATGCAGAACAACATCTTGCAATATATAACAACATAACATATGCAAAAACAACATAATCAATAGGCATACACATTGTGCAGCATAACAGCACGCATACAAATATATCCAAGCATATCTCGAAGCTGTAAATATAAGCTCACATCCGTACCTTGCGCAGATCTTACCCAATACCTCTACCAAGCTCATGACTGGAAGCAAGACACACTCACTGCTCCGCTCAGGTCTCGACCAACAGCTCAGGGCCAGCAGCTCACGGCAAAACCACCAGAAAGGTACTATCTGCCAAGATATCTAAGAGATCAGCTCAAGTTTAAACTCACACAGCTCGCGGGCAAAGCTTCACAAGTCAACCAGCTTCTACACAACCTCACAGTTCAACCTAGCTCAAGGTAAGAATGACTAAGGTTCAAAAACAACACTAACAACCTCGGTTACCTGAAACGAAGCTCACGCGGTTGGAAAATCAAGAAATACAGGTCATGAAGCTTCATGTCAACTTCCCCAGTTCGCCCTCCTCACGACTCCAAACTGGTATCGAAACGTCAGTCTTTAAGAGGGTCTTCCAACCGAGGTACCGTCACTCAAAACTGACCGGTCAATCTCCGGCGATCTAAAAAATACTAGGTCGGGTGAACAGTGACGATGAGGGTTTGGAAAATATCTATCGGGAGATCCAAAAGAAGTCTAAAAATGACTAAGTGTTGGTCAACGGGAGAGTATATATACTCACGCTCAACAGATCACGGCTATAGTTATCCCAGATCAGCTCGGACCTCAACACTGCATTCAGCCCAGGGAAAGCATCTCAGCTTGCGCATTCAAACCAGCGCTCGCTCCCAACATCTCAGCTCTCATCTAACCAGCTTTCGCACGTTGTTCAACTCTCGCGTACGATTCAGCTTACGAACCACACTCAGCTCTCGTGCATCTAGATCGTGCGCTCTTCAGCACAGGAGTGAAGATCAGATCTCACCCAAATCTGACCGCACAAACAGCTTGCACCAATGTATTATAGATCACACCAGCAGATCATATCACGCAAGCTCAGCATAGGGAAAACCGCACAGTGCCACCAAACAGCTTGCGCAACCTCCGGTCAGATCGCGCCCTATCAATCAGCTCAGGATGCATTAGCCAGCTTACGACCACCAAAATAGCCCGCGATGTTCTCAGCTCATAGCCAGTAAGCTTGGAACAGCTCGCGACATGCACAGTATCATAGCTCGCAGCAATAGGCACTAGACAGCTTATGCGTATTGAACAGTTCTCGCCAAAGCTGAACCATAAAAAGCTCTCGTCCGGTATGATAACTACGAACAGCTCTGACATAAGCTGAAGACCACAAACAGAACTGGTATACATAGGATGATACTACTGCTTACACCTAAGTTGATACCACTAAATGACACGGCACAACACTCGTGATCTGAACACTCAGCTCAGGGCACCCAGAACATCCCTAAGATGAACTCAGATTACGCTCATATATAAAATCCTAGAGCTGTTCGCCTCTACGCTGTTGTCCCCAAACATCTCACGGTAGAAAACTCGATCAAGCACAACGAAGCAGTTCAGCTCAGAACTGTTCCACTCAGATCAGCTCGTGATCTTAGATTAGCACAGAGATTCAACTCAGCTTATGATCTCCAGAACAGTAAGCGCTACAAAAGCTCATCTTACATTGCTCAGCTCACGCAGACCAGCTCAGGTCGCGTACTCTCTTCTCAGCTAGCAGTACGTAAATCGGCTTAGAGTACTCAACTCAGTACGCATCGCTCAAATCAGCTCGCGATGATCTATTCAGCTTTTGCTATCTCAACCAGACAAGTGGTACTTTCAGATCAGCTCACGCACCCAGGTCTCAATGTACGTACTCATTCCAGCTTGCGATGGTCAACCCAGCTCTCAAGGGTCAACTCAGCTTGCGACATAGCATAATACCCAAAGCTGTATCCAGCTTACACTACTTCCTAAACTGCTATCAGCTCAGAACGCTGCACTGGACTGGTTCACATACAGCAGTATCAGCTCAGCTCACGTGCCCAGCACGGCTAAACACAGAACATGGATTATCTGTCAGCTTGCACTCCTAAGATCAGCACAGGCCACTCAAACAGCTCGCACCCGTGCTGGTCTAAACTGAAACCCAAGGCAGCTTCCACTATCAGCTTAGCACAAACCATGGTATCAGCTTGATTTCGAGCTGATCCACCTCAGTCGATACTCTCTAGAAATAATCTTGACTAGTTAACCACTAATCTGGACTGATATTGCCGTTAATAATATCAACTAATTATAGTCCTCACAATCCTCTTACTCATATGTCCAAGTCTACATGTCATACTTGAATTAACTCCAGCATCCACAACCACTAATATATCTCTTTGACTGGAAGTCACATAAAGTGTTCCAATTTCTTTCCTCGAGCATCAATCATGAACCCTTTTCTTACTTTTCTGGAACCATCACCAAAGGTCACATAATGACTTCCATCATCGAGTTGTCCCACTTAGAGAAGATTTCCTCGAGCAATAATTATGGCCTCTTTGCTCTTTTTTGTTTTAATTTTCCAAACAGATCCATTTGACATTTTAAAATTGACATTTCATACTAACTATTTCCAAAGGTTTTTCATTAGATACGAAAACTTTTCCATAATTTCTAACAACATAGTTATCGAATATATCACGATTACCGGATATGAAATGAAGCTCCCGAGTCAATGAGCCAGAAATCAACCTAAATTTCCATGAAGAGTAATAAAACATCATGCACCTCCTTAGTAACAACATTGATGTTGTTCTATTTGATTTGAAATTATTTTCTACGTAACTAGTTTCACCATAACTCCAAGACATAACTTATTTTCAAAATTACTTTTGTCTTTTCCATTTCTTGACTCAGATCAACTGCGTCATCGGTTAGAATTCTTTTCAACACTCTTGGCTCATCCTCTATTATCGATATTTAAAACAGATATCAATGATTTTCCTTCACCAGAATCAATCTTATGAACTTTTTCAGCAAAAATTTCATCTGTGACATCATTGCATTGTAATATGAACTTTTTCAGCAAAAATTTCATCTGTGACATCATTGCATTGTAATTTTCTGTTCCAACGGAATTGCTAATTGCTACCTACATCTACTCCCAAGAATTTGGTAAATACACCAAAAAAATAAGTGTACAAACTTCATCATAAAAATAATTTCAACCGATGGTAACTGCGAAACAATCATGTTGAACTCGTTGATGTGAGTTGCTACTGAAGCACCTTCTTCCATTTTCAAATTAAATAATTTTATCATCAGATCTACTTGTTATCTCATAAATTTTTGATAAATGGACATCATCTCCTCTGTGGTTTGTGCCTCCGCCACGTTATGAGTCACGTTTTTGTTAGAGTTAATTGAATAACACCTAACACTTGTCCGGTGAGGAAGCTTGCACAGTTCCACTCATTATACTCCATCTTTTCCAATTTCTTCCTGACAGAGATTGATGCAACTTCTAGCCATATATATACTTTTAATCTCAAACCACCAGAATGTAAAATCTATACAAACGAACTTGTTGATTCCGGTTCTCGATCCATCAACTCCGGCCATCACTTCTACTTCCTTAATAAATCTTAAAAACATTTCTGATATGGAAGATCGGCCAAATCTACAAATATATAGCATACTCAGAATTTTATAACAAGGCTCACAGACACCGTACAGGCTCTGATAGCAGTTGTGTGGATTACACCGAAGCAATGGTAATTATGACAAAAGCTAAATGTCAAAATAGTAGAATAAAAATAAGCAACAAAAAGGTTAGATAGAGATGAACTAGATGGAGAAGGGTTGTCACTAGGTTTTGGTATACATGCTAAAACACAAAAGTGAGACATATAACACGTTCAAACAGTGGAATATTAGTTGAAACAAGACTAAATAAAAGAATCAATAGACTTCAAATTTTTATTGGGCTTGAATAGTTGGACAAAGAGGTCAATGAATACTGCCAGGATCGTGGGATTGCAAGACATAAGACTGTAAAACATGTTGTATATTATGCATGGTATGATTAGTACTCGACCCGATATAGCTTATGTAATGCCCAAAATCCATAAATTCACAACGATAAATTTAAATTTTAGAAGGGGTTAAATTCTCATTTCTGTACCCTTATTTTACGCTATTGTATGCGATTCAGCTTTTGTTTGAGCTGAATTTCAGTTTGGATAAGGAACCCAGTTTACAGGAATTGGCCGGTTAAATATTATCAAGCCAGTTCAGGCTGTTTAAAACCGATTCGATCTTCATGGTTTTGCTTTAAAAGATGTACATGTAAATATATTATAAAGTGATAAGCTCATCCTTTTCTTTGCATATAAATACACGTATTGGTAATCTTCCATCACCTTCAAACTTCTTCAAAATGTTTTCAGTTTTCATAAGCGATGCATTACTATTGAAAAGGTTTTTTTCTGTCAGGCCCGGTGCTTATAAACACAGATACAACACGCAAAACACGGAAACTTAAAAAGTGACTAAAAAATTTTCTTTTGGCCTGACCTTAGAGCACATCTGTAATGCCCAGATATTTTAGAGGCCACAAACTAGAAAGATTTGAGATTGAGGGATTACAATGCTATTCTATTTAACTCTGTTTCTATCGAGTTTCAGACAGATCACGTTTGTTTAAGGCTTCGACATATTGAATTGAATGTGTTTCTTCTTAGGCATTTACAAATCATATATATAGGATGTTATCTGCTTCATGCATCATTATCTTCAAATCAAATTACTTTCAAAGCGGTGCTCTCTCTAAAGAAACCAAACAAACGACTTTTAAAGTTTTTCGAAGGAGACGATCGGAGTGTTAGAAGTTGTCTGGATCTCTACTGCGATTGTGTTCAAGAATTCAGGCAAGTAAACTATGTTTCTTGCTCACTCAGTGAAAGAATATATTCAATTCTGTTTGCATGATTATATCAGATTTTAAAGAAAGGAAGATGTCTTCGGCTGTTCTTCAGAAACCAGAAAGTTTATGCTCTGTTTTTATGAAGGTTGCGTTTTACTGTATTTTGATCCAAAGAGATGTTTTAGAAAATGGTTTGGTGATGTTCATCCAGTAGATTCTTGAGTTTTCTTCAGAAATTCCATCGAAGTAGCTTACTAGTAGCTTATTCGATCATTTCCAGAAATTTCTTTAGATATTTTGAATTCTTCAGACAAAGGAAAACCATCGTCATTCACCTGGTTAAGTCTGAAATCTGGTTCTTAGACCACGACTGATATTTCTTTGTTGAAAGTATTCTAAGTATAGATTTCAGCTGTTGTATTGTTTGAGTTCAGTAGTTGCGATCAGCAGTCGCACTATTTCATGTTCAGTTGTTGCATATTTTATTGTTCATCAGGTGACAGTTTATTCATCAGTTGATAGTTGTTAATCAGTTGATAATTTGTTCATCAGCTGGTAATTTGTTCATCAGCTATTGGTATTCAGCAGATGCATTGCTTTCATAAATTCAGCAGATGCATATTCAGCAGATGCATTTCTTTTGCTAAAATCAGCAGGTGTATTTCTTTGATAACACCAGCAGGTGCATTCCTTTAGTAGGATTCAGCAGCTGCATTCCTTTGTTAGAATTCAGCAGTTGCGTTGTCTTCGTAATATTCAATAGATGCACTGTTCACCAGCAGATGCATTCCATTTTGATATTTCAGCAGTTGCTTTATTGGTTTTAAGTACAGTCCGTAGCGACTGGTTGTAGCGACTGGTTGTAGTGAATGGTTGTAGCGACTGGTTTATGCGCTAACGACATCGCTTCACTTTACATTTGTTTAAAAGACCTTGCGACTGGATTCTTGTCTTGCGACTGGTTTCCTATTCGTTGCGACTGGTACTGTTCATTCAGCTGGTATTAGTCTTGCGACTGGTACTGTTCATTCTTCGTTTTCTTCAACAGATAACGAAATTTCAGAATTTGATTCCTTATTCAATTCCGAATCATTTCAAAGATTGTATTCGACTTAAATGACATATTCAAGTAGCATTTTTATTCAGTTTTCAT
>KV006471.1:0-15690 GCA_001598015.1 Dorcoceras hygrometricum
GGAACTGTAGCCAACCTGGACATACCTCAAATAACTGTACGAAAAAACCAAAGCACAGACATACAAAAACCCCTAAAAAAATTAATGAATTAATAGATGATATTCCAAGTGATACCAGTACATCTACAAAAGACGAAACAGACACTGAAAACGAGACTCCTTCAAGAGGAATCTGCCATTTATGTGTTATATCAAAAGATAAAAAAGAAGCTATTTTTGATCTGGTACAACAAATTCCAGATCCAGCGACTTAATAAGTTAAAAGATTTAATCATCGATGAAGCAATTTCAAAACGAGACCCTATCAAAGAACATTTCAGTTTAAGTACTTTATTTGATAAGTACCCTCAACAAAGTATACTCAACCAAATAAATACAAAAGATTTACAAACAGAAATAAATCTTCTTAAAAAACAGGTTAATCAACATCAAAAAGATCTTTTTTTTAAGGGAAAAAGATATTGAATTAGAAACAAAATTATTATTACTAAATCCTGCACCTGTTGAAGAAATCAACGTCAATGACCTTAATGAAGCAACAAGAGGTAACTTCATCAACTCAATACAAAAAATTAATTTTCAGAAATGGTACGTCAATATTAATTTAGTAATCAATGATTTCAAAATAACTCTTATTACCCTTCTCGACTCTCGAGCAGACCACAATGTTCTTCGAGAAGGTGTAATTCCTTCCAAATATTATGAGAAAACAACTGAACAACTATATACTGCAAATTCAAAACCATTAGATGTAAGATATAAATTATCAAATTCACATATTTATAATAATGGATAATGTTTCAAAAATGTTTTCACATTAGTCCGTGACATATCTCAAGATATGATTCTCGGAACCCCTTTCCTTACTCAAATTTATCCTTTCCATGTAAATGATAAAGGAGTATTTACCAAAATCCATGGTCGACAGATTCTCTTTCCTTTTATCACCCCTGTCAAACAAAAAGAAATTCTTCTATTACAAAATTCTTCAAGTTTTAAAACAAATCAAGTTAATACATCATAAACAACAACATATTAATTCACTCAAAGAGGATATTCCCTATTTCCACATTGAAGAATAACTGACTGATCCAGAAGTTAAAAAAAAAAATAACTGATATAGAATTATTCATAACCTCCCAAATCTGCAGCGAACTCCCAAACGCCTTCTGGGATCGCAAAAGACATATATTAACACTTCCTTATGAAAAAGATTTCAATGAAAAAAACATTCCTACAAAAGCACGACCAATCCAGATGAATCAGGAGTTTTTACAACACTGCCAAAAAGAAATTCAAGACCTCTTATCCAAAAAATTAATACGTCCTTCAAAATCACCCTGGAGCTGTTCTGCTTTCTACGTTGTCAAACAAGCAGAACTAGAGGGAGGAGTTCCACGTTTAGTCATTAACTACAAACCTTTAAACAAAGTCCTTCAATGGATACGATACCCTATCCCAAACAAAAGAGACTTAATCAATAGACTACATTCAGCCAAGATATTCTCAAAATTTGAGCTCAAATCCGGTTTTTCGCAAATACAAATTGCTGAAACAGATCGTTATAAAACAGCATTTACTGTCCCATTTGGCCATTATGAATGGAATGTAATGCCATTCGGTCTCAAAAATTCTCCCTCTGAATTCCAAAGAATCATGAATGATATTTTCTGTCAGGCCTCGTGCTCAAAACAGAGTAAAATCACATAAACACAAGCGGAAGCTACTAAAAAGCGGGTAAATTTTTTTTTTGCTTTTGTCCTGACGGTTTAAAACGATATAATTAAAAATACAACAATACTCAAATAGATATCCTAGTTTAACAAAACCAACCAAACATAGGCAATAAGTCCACGACAAACAATATAGCATAACATGTATCACAGATACCTGGTAACAACCACAACCGAATATCACAAGATACAACCAAAAGCACATGGCATCCCCTGGCTAACAATACTGATACATATAAATATGCTATATGCTACTGGGATACTCTAACCACCTCCTGGGCACCTCTAGCTGGGTCAGCACCACGACCAGCTGAATAACCTGGAAAACCTGAACAACACAACAGGCAAGGAAACAACCAAGCCCTAGAGGGACATGGGGTCAAACCCCAGTACGGAGAGCAACTGAAACAGCTAAAGAAAAGAATAAGATAAAATGCAGATGCTATGCATGAGACACTGAAGAACCGCTGAAGGCTACAACCAAAAAGGGAACCAAGGAACTCAAACATAGCTCCATAGAATCTGCAACGAACGGTGGCCACGGGGTGTGTTCAAAGTGTGGTAATGAGCCACTCGCCTTGACACTACACCCGAATACCAGATGCATCAAACAACTCGACCTGTTGTTGCCTCGCCCATGAACTGTGGTAGTTAACCACTCGGCGCATGGTGGCTAACAAACCCAGCAGGGAGATGAGAGTGCGGTATCGCCACTCGCCCTCGCATCCTGGTAAGAATCAAACAACAACAATACAACAAGATACAAGGCTGCAAGATACAATACATGAGGGATCTGAAATATGAGTGAACAAATGTGTGTATGCAATTCACATAAAACAGCTAGCATAAACACCGATGCACAGCAAGCAATACACGGCCATGTTCACCAAAACATCCCAGAAGCCTCACATTATATCTCACGCAACTTCCTAGCTATCACAAGCTCAAATCTGTACCTGATTCGTGCAACCATTACCACAATTCAAGCCTCGAGAGATCTGAATCCAACCTGCTAAATATATGCAAGATCTCAGGCATTACACAACAAAACTCACGGCCAACTACAAAACTCACGGCTGGAATCTATAAACTTAAAACCAGCGCTCAATTCTAACCCATACAACTTAACAGGAAGCTCAATTCAAGGCTAGGAACAAGATTTCAACAACTAAACCTAACGGCTACCTGAACAGCGAAAAACACGCACGAAAACAGCAACTTCGTGCTTTTGCTCCAGCCAACGACAGCCTCCAAAATTGGTATGAGATGAAAGAGCTTTTCGAGATGAGTCCAACGCTACCTCAATCGTGACAAACGGTGGCCGAAATCGATGGGAATTCGCCGGAGAAATACTACGGTGAACAGTGCTCCAGGGTTCGAAGCGAAGAACGCCAATCGGGATAAAATATCACTAAGTATAGAATCTGATATCTAGTCGAAGACTAAGTCTCCCAATATATATATAAGCTTCTCACCAGCTGACAACAGCAAGAACAACCCCATCGACAAAACCAGTCGACAACACAAGAAACTAACCAGCAGGCATTGCTATTGACACAATCAGCTTTCGCAAAACAAATCAACAGCTTAATCTTACAAACAACGCTAGACAAAACAGTGTCGCATCAACTTAACAAAACGACGTCGCATAGAATACGTCACCATATCTGTCGACAGCTGATCATCTAAACTAGCAGCTGGATGAAATAGCGCATCAGATCTCTCAACAGTAAACGTATAGCGCAACTACCAGCTAATACTCAAAATGCTGCGTTTCAACTAATTAAAACGACGTCGCATAACCCAACAGCTGATCGCTATAAGGGAAACACACCAACTGCTGAATTCCAAAAACGACGTAGTTTCAATCCTCAAATAGAAACACTCTAACAAAACTAACAGCTGGTTCTTGTTTACCAAAACGATCAGCTTTCATCTCCAAAACTCAAAAATACGAAAACTTACAGAATTGCTCTAAGTGTGATTTCCGACCCGAAAATGCAAACGAAACCTCCAAAAAGAATTTCGAACACCCAGAATTCTTCAAAAACCGATTAATCCAACAATTAATCTTTATTCTCACATTTCTCCCCCACTAAAAAGGATTTCGTCCTCGAAATCAAACAACAATTCCGGAAATTTTATATAACACAGAGAACCAAAACAAAAAATCGTCCAATACCTGGCCAAGAGTTCAAGATACTGAGCAAGCAAATAACAACAACTAGGAAAGAAATACAGCCAACAACTACAACTACTGGGAATCTAGCACAATGGCTACTCAAACAGATGCGGCCACTCGCGCTGCATCTTTTCTTCCAGCTCCCACGTAGCTTCTTCCCTGCCATGCTTGCTCCATTGCACCATCACCAACGGAATGGTCTTATTCCTCAATTGTTTCTCTTTTCTGCCAAGGATCTGCAAGGGATATTCCTGATAGCTCAACTTCTGATCTAGCTCTACCTCGTCAGTTCTAAGCACATGAGACGGATCTGGCTCGTACTTCCTCAACATGTAAACATGAAAGACATCATGCAGAGAAGATAAATCCGGAGGCAAAAACAGCCGATACGCTAATGGGCCAATCCTCTCAACGATCTCATACGGTCCAACGTATGAGGGGCTAACTTCACTTGTGTCCAAAGCGCATGACACTACGAAACGGAGAAACTTTGAGAAATACCTGATCACCAACCTGAAACTCTAGAGGTCGACGCCTCTTATTCGCATAACTGGCTTGGCGATCCTGGGAAGCTTTCATCCGCTGTCGAATTAGATCAACATGATCCTTCATTTGCTGCACAAAGTCTGGGGCAGATAGCTGCTTCTCCCCCACTTCTTCCCAACATACTGGCGATCTGCACTTCCTGCCATACAAGGCCTCAAACGTCGCCATGCCAATCGTCACTTGATAGCTGTTATTGTAGGAAAACTCCACCAAAGACAACGCGTCTTGCCAGCTACCTCCGAAATCCAAAACAACAGCTCGTAACATATCCTCCAACGTATGGATAGTTCGCTCAGATTGGCCATCTGTCTGGGGGTGATACGCGGTACTCATAGTCAATCTGGTACCCAAATCTGCTTGTAAACTCTTTCTAAACCTGGAAGTAAACCTTGGATCTCTGTATGAGACGATCGAAATAGGCACATCGTGAAGTCTAACCACAAAATCAACGTACAGTTTCATCATTTTCTTCAGAGAAAAGGTCATACCGTAGGGAATAAAAGGTGCAGACTTCGACAATCGATCGATAACCACCCAAATAGCATCACATCCTCTGCTGGAACGAGGCAGATGCGTCACGAAATCCATCGCTATGTGCTCCCAATTCCATTGGGGCACTTCCAAACTCTGCAATAGACCACCTGGTCTCATCCTTTCGGCCTTAATCATCTGACAGTTCAAACATTGAGCAACGAATCCAGCAACTTCACTCTTTAGGCCACCCACCAGAAGTGCGGCTTCAACGCATGGTACATCTTCCGTGCACCAAGATGAACACTATGTCTGCTGCAGTGCGCTTCCTAAAGGATCTCCTCCTTCAAATCAATGAGTTTAGGCACAACCAGCCTGCCACGAAACCTCAAAAACGAGGCAGATGCGTCACGAAATCCATCGCTATGTGCTCCCAATTCCATTGGGGCACTTCCAAACTCTGCAATAGACCACCTGGTCTCATCCTTTCGGCCTTAATCATCTGACAGTTCAAACATTGAGCAACGAATCCAGCAACTTCACTCTTTAGGCCACCCACCAGAAGTGCGGCTTCAACGCATGGTACATCTTCCGTGCACCAAGATGAACACTATGTCTGCTG
Source organism: Dorcoceras hygrometricum (assembly GCA_001598015.1). Taxonomy (NCBI): domain Eukaryota; kingdom Viridiplantae; phylum Streptophyta; class Magnoliopsida; order Lamiales; family Gesneriaceae; genus Dorcoceras; species Dorcoceras hygrometricum. The sequence goes on from KV006471.1 coordinate 5,555, forward strand.
CAGTGCGCTTCCTAAAGGATCTCCTCCTTCAAATCAATGAGTTTAGGCACAACCAGCCTGCCACGAAACCTCAAGAAACCATCAGAATAAACAGAATAATCCTCAAGTTCTCCAGCCCTGACCTTGAACTTCAACTCATGGATGGAAGGATCAGTCCTTTGAGCTGCTCGAACTAGAAACAATCTGTGGCTCCACTTGGAAAGAAGAAAACACGACACAATCCTCAGCCGGGTAGAATCTCCAACCAGTAGTATTAAGATGCTCCTGATCCTTAGAGATATACAACGAAGCAAGCATCTCACTAGCCTTCCTTCTCAAAGCATCGGCCACTACGTTCGACTTCCCAGGCTGATACTTAATCTCGCAATCAAAGTCTTTTATCCAACGACGCTGTCTCATAATAAAATCGGGCTGCGAAAACAGATACTGCAAACTTTTGTGGTCCGAGTACATTACAAATTGCTCGCCATACAGGTAATGACGCCAGATCTTCAACGCAAAGACCACGGCTGCAAGCTCCAAATCATGGACTGGATAACGAGTCTCATGCGGTTTCAACTGCCACGAGTCATACGCAATGACTCGACCATTCTGCATCAAAACACAACCCAATCCATTGAGCGAAGCGTCAGAACAAACAAAGAAACCACCTGATCTGGACGGCAGAGCCAACACAGGTGCAGTAGTCAGTTTCTCCTTGAGCAATTGAAACACATTCTCACATTGCTCAGTCCATACAAACCGTTTGTCCTTCTGTGTCAGTTGAGTCATCGGCTTTGCTATACTAGAAAATCATTCAATGAAACGACGATAATAGCCAGCCAGACCCAAGAAACTGCGAATCTCGGACACATTCCTGGGACGCTCCCAGTTCAGAACAGCATCAACCTTACTGGGATCCACGGAAATCCCCTCGGCTGAAATAACATGACCCAAGAACCTTCTCCAGCAAGTCACTAAGCTGCACCTTCAGCTCTCTCAACTCGACTGGTGCTAAACGATACGGAGTACGAGAGATCAGAGCTGTGCCAGGCACCAACTCAATGCTGAAGTCAATCTCCATCCTCGGAGGAAATCCAGGAATCTCCTCCGGAAACACATTGGGAAAATGTCACACCATGAGAATGTCGCTGAGCTGCGCACGAGAAGAAGAAGATGCATCCAGAGCGTAGATCATGAAACCAGCATTCCCTAAGGACAACAAACTGAAAATCTCCATCGCTGAGACTAACGGGATCTTCGATCGAGAATCCTGGCTGTAGAAGTCCCACTTCTCGCCAGACAAAGGCCTAAAGCGAACAAACCCATGGAAGCAATCCACGGAGGCCCTATAATTGGACAACACGTCCATCCCAACGATACAATCGAAATACCACAACATCAGACGGATCAGATTCACCAACAACACATGCTCACCAAACCGCAACACGCCATCTAACAAAACCTCCTGGGAAAACAGGCTCACACAGCCAGGAGTAGAAACAGAAACAGCATCGCGCAAAGGGATGATACACAGAACATGCTCAATAACAAACGAATCAGAGATCAAATAATGCGATGCACCGGTGTCAAACAACACACGCGCAGGAAAATCAAAAACAAAACAAGTACCTGCAATCACCCGACTCGGTGTCTCCTCGGCCTGCTCCCTGGTCATGACGTTGGCCTGAGCAAGCTGAGGTCCAGAATAAAACGGCTGAGACGACTGTCCGAATCGCGACGGACCAGGCTGCTGGAACGGCCTGAATGGAGTCTCACCAATCCTGGGCGGCTGAAACTGAGGGGAAAGACCCCTAGACTGTCCTCCACGACCCTGAGACAGGGCTGCGGCTTGTTGCGATCCCACAGACGGACACACCCTAGCAAAATGCCCATACTGACCGAAAATGTTGCAAGAGCCCTGCACACCAACACACTGGGTAGAAGGATGCTTGCCACCACAAAAACCACAAAACTCAGCCCGAGAACCACTGCTACTCGAGCTACCTGAACCGGACGAACCAGAACCAGACTTCTTCTTGAACTGTTGACCGCGGGGTCGAAATCTCTGACGGCCAGACTGTTGTGCCACCTGCGGCTGCTGCTGCTGCTGGGGCTGATGGGCTGACTGGGAGGACTGCGCTCCCTGTACAGCAGGACGACCACCCTGCGCTACTAACTGCCTACGAGCACGACGGCTCCTCAAACCCTCCTCGATATCGATAGCATTATCAACTGCTTCAGCATAGGTCTTGGGTTTGCTTGTCAGCACAATCTGATACAGTTCCTCATTCAAACCCTCTAAGAATCTGGTCCTCTTGGCCCTCTCCCGGCCAGAAACGTGTGGAACGTACTCCAACAAAGAAGAAAACCTCCGAGTGTATTCACGGACAGACATCGAGCCCTGCTCCAGATGATCAAACTCCCGCTCACGGGCATTCACATAAGACTCAGGAACAAACTCCTGCCTAAAGGTCTCGCAAAAGCTGTCCCAAGTAATCCCAACGCCAGTATCCAACAAAGTACTAGAAGCACCTCGCCATCAGCGCTCTGCACCCTTCCTAAGCTGGAGGGTCACCAAACTCAACCTGAGCTCTTTGTCATACTGGAAACGATCAAAAAGACCAGTGATGTTCCGAAGCCACGAATCTGCATCCTCGCTCGACTCGTCGCCATTGAAGACCTGAGGGTTCATCCTCTGAAACCTCGCTATCACCACGTCCATCCTCTCCACAGGGGTAGGCAAGTCACCAACTTCCTCCTCCTCATCGTGTCTACTACGAGTACGACTAGGAGCACTACGCCGATCCTCGTTATATCCTTCCGATTCCTCAAACTGCCCCCTACTCTACCACGATGTCTAGGAGGCATCTACGAATACACTCAACAGGATAAGCAACACAAAACGAGAACAACATAAATATCACAACAATATGCAACACACGACACTGTGCCTAGACTCAAGTGTGATCAAAGAAATCGAGCTTATGCCAGCTTAAGCTCTGATACCAAAAATGTCAGGCCTCGTGCTCACAACAGAGTAAAATCACATAAACACAAGCGGAAGCTACTAAAAAGCGGGTAAAATTTTTTTTTTGCTTTTGGCCTTACGGTTTAAACGATATAATTAAAAATACAACAATACTCAAAATAGATATCCCAGTTTAACAAAACCAACCAAACAAAGGCTATAAGTCCACGACAAACAATATAGCATAACATGTATCAGATACTTGGTAACAACCACAACTGAATATCACAAGATACAACCAAAAGCACATGGCATCCCCTGGCTAACAATACTGATACATATAAATATGCTATATGCTACTGGGATACTCTAACCACCTCTTGGGGCACCTCTAGCTGGGTCAGCACCACGACCAGCTGAATAACCTGGAAAACCTGAACAACACAACAGGCAAGGAAACAACCAAGCCCCAAAGGGACATGGGGTCAAACCCCAGTACGGAGAGCAACTGAAACAGCTAAAGAAAAGCATAAGATAAAATGCAGATGCTATGCATGAGACACTGTAGAACCGCTGAAGGCTACAACCAAAAAGGGAGCCAAGGAACTCAAACATAGCTCCATAGAATCTGCAACAAACGGTGGCCACAGGGTGTGTTCAAAGTGTGGTAATGAGCCACTCGCCTTGACACTACACCCGAATACCAGATGCATCAAACAACTCGACCTGTTGTTGCCTCGCCCATGAACTGTGGTAGTTAACCACTCGGCGCATGGTGGCTAACAAACCCAGCAGGGAGATGAGAGTGCGGTATCGCCGCTCGCCATCGCATCCTTGTAAGAATCAAACAACAACAATACAACAAGATACAAGGCTGCAAGATACAATAAACGAGGGATCTGAAATATGCGTGAACAAATAAGTGTATGCAATTCACATAAAACAGCTAGCATAATCACCGATGCACAGCAAGCAATACACGGCCATGTTCACCAAAACATCCCAGAAGCCTCACATTATATCTCACGCAACTTCCTAGCTATCACAAGCTCAAATCTGTACCTAATTCGTGCAACAATTACCACAATTCAAGCCTCGAGAGATCTGAATCCAACCTGCTAAATATACGCAAGATCTCAGGCATTACACAACAAAACTCACGGCCAACTACAAAACTCACGGCTGGAATCTATACACTTAAAACCAACGCTCAATTATAACCCATACAACTTAACAGGAAGCTCAATTCAAGGCTAGGAACAAGATTTCAACAACTAAACCTAACGGCTACATGAACAGCGAAATACACGCACGAAAACAGCAACTTCGTGCATTTGCTCCAGCCAACGACAGCCTCCAAAATTGGTATGAGATGAAAGAGCTTTTCGAGAGGAGTCCAACGCTACCTCAATCGTGACAAACGGTGGCCGAAATCGATGGGAATTCACCGGAGAAATACTACGGTAAACAGTGCTCTAGGGTTCGAAGCGAAGAACACCAATCGGGAGAAAATATCGCTAAGTATAGAATATGATATCTAGTCGAAGACTAAGTCTCCCAATATATATATAAGCTTCTCACCAGCTGACAGCAGCAAGAACAACTCCACCGACAAAACCAGTCGACAACACAAGAAACTAACCAGCAGGAATTGCTATTGACACAATCAGCTTTCGCAAAACAAATCAACAGCTGAATCTTACAAACAACGCTAGACAAAACAGTGTCGCATCAACTTAACAAAATGACGTCGCATAGAATACGTCACCATATCTGTTGACAGCTGATCATCTAAACCAGCAGCTGGATGAAATAGCGCATCAGATCTCTCAACAGTAAACGTATAGCGCAACTACCAGCTGATACTCAAAACGCTGCGTTTCAACTAATTAAAACGGCGTCGCATAACCCAACAGTTGATCGCTACTAAAGGGAAACACACCAACTGCTGAATTCCCAAAACGACGTAGTTTCAATCCTCAAATAGAAACACGCTAACAAAACTAACAGCTGGTTCTTGTTTACCAAAACGATCAGCTTTCATCTCCAAAACTCAAAAATACGAAAACTTACAGAATTGATCTAAATGTGATTTCCGACCCGAAAATGCAAACGAAACCTCCAAAAAGAATTTCGAACACCCAGCATTCTTCAAAAACCAAAACGACGTAGTTTCAATCCTCAAATAGAAACACGCTAACAAAACTAACAGCTGGTTCTTGTTTACCAAAACGATCAGCTTTCATCTCCAAAACTCAAAAATACGAAAACTTACAGAATTGATCTAAATGTGATTTCCGACCCGAAAATGCAAACGAAACCTCCAAAAAGAATTTCGAACACCCAGCATTCTTCAAAAACCGATTAATCCAACAATTAATCTTTATTACAATTTCAGGTCTCACATTTTCAATCCACACTCCTCTTTCAGCATAGTTTACATTGATGATATTCTTATATTTTCTGATAATTTAGAACAACATTTCAAACACCTAAGACATTTCCTACAAATAATAAAACAAAATGAACTTGTTTCATCCCATAAGAAAATGAAATTATTTCAAACTTCAATTCGCTTCCTAGGACATGACATATCAAAAGGTCTGATAAAACCAATCCATAGAGTTATCCAATTTTCTGAGAAATTTCCAGACCAAATTAATGATAATCAACTCCAAAGATTTTTAGGCTGCTTAAATTATATTGCTGAATTCTTTCCAAAACTCCGCCAAATATGTCAACCCTTATATACACGTCTCCAAAAAAATCCCCCTCCATGGTATGATACCCACACCAACATAGTCAAAAGCATTAAAGAAAATGTTCAAACCTTACCTTGTTTAGGATTTCCTAGTCCAACTGCATTTATGATAGTTGAAACGGATGCGTCGGACATAGGATATGGTGGAATTCTCAAGCAAAGAATAGGAACTCTAGAACAATTAGTTAGATTTTATTCTGGTTTTTGGCTCGAACCGCAAAAAAATTACTCAACAATCAAAAAAGAAATTTTATCTATTGTTCTGTGTATTTCAAAATTTCAAGATGATCTTTTTAATAAAACATTTCTTTTACGTGTTGATTGCAAATCTGTTAAGGAAGTTATTTTAAAAGATGTTCAAAATCTCGTTTCCAAACAAATTTTTGCCCGTTGCCAGGCTATACTTTCAGTTTTTGATTTTGAAATTGAATTTATCAAAGGGGAAGAATTCTCTTCCTGACTTCCTTACCAGAGAATTTTTACAAAGAGAACAAAATTTTCTTGCAGATGAATCCTTCAAAACAAAAAATACAGACTCCAAAGGATTACGAGATGCCACAAATTAGTACAAAAGAGTTGGTTCAACTTCAACCAACAACACCTCAAAAGTCTCCTCAAAGACCTACCAGTCCTTTTCCTCCTCTAACTTCAAATTTCAATCGTTACAGCCCTCTTCAAAATCTTCCAGAACTACCTTATAAGTCAGTTTTGGCTTCCCCTTCAACACCTACTCAAACATCCTCTCCTTCACCCCAAAATCAAGATGAATACAAATATGTCACAAAACTTTGGCCTGAAGACCTTAGTTTTGCCCCTTTTATGGAATTGCCTCAAAATTTCAAGAAACAAGATTACAAGGATCATAAAACGATAAAGATAAAATATGAAAGATAAATTTTTAATAGATAAAAATTGAAAGCATACAATTAGAAAGATGATGCAGAGGATAGCAGGTACAAACTCAAAAAATATTTCGTAAACTGAATTCGCTCTTCCTTGCTATGAAACATACATTGTATTTATAATGAAAACATAATAATTGAGCATGAAACTTTTGAGCTGTCTTCATTTGTCTTCTTTTGATAATGGCTGACACGCGTCTTTGAAATGTGAAAAACTTTAACTTTGTCATCCACGTTCTTTGAGTGCGTAAGTGAAAGGTCTGTGTCTCCTTTTGATTAAAAATGATGTATTGTGCAAGAATCTTTTGACTTTTTGATAGTGGAGCAGGAATCTTTTGACTTTTTGATAGTGGAGCATGAGCTGGTGTCTTTTTGAAAATTTTGGCATATTGTGAAATGATATGCTGTTGGTCACTTGTTGACAAGAAGGTAAAGCAAGAAAATCGAAATTTTATAAATTTTTTTTTGAAACACCTTGGATTTAGAAATCAAAGGGATCTTGAGCTGCCGGTCACCATAAGGGTGAGATGAGATCAATTATTCTGATTTGCTGATTTTGCTGAACATTGAGACATAAATTCAAAAAATTTACTTTGCAATTCTGGGTTATTTTTGAATGCTTCAAAAAAGTTATTTGGAGCTGGGTCCTCTTTTTGTTTTTGAGTTTTAGGTCTTTGAGGGTCATATGCAGGCGCCTTTTGTTTACGATATTCAGAATTATATTTGGGATTTTGTCCAGTAGCTAGGAAGTGGCGTACTACTTGTACATTACACAGAGTGGTTTGAAATTTACCCCACCATTTGATTTTATGAGTGCGAGTAAAGGAAAAAGGGACAGGGTCAAGAAAAAGACACCAGCTCACGCTTCACTATCAAAAAGTCAAAAGATTCCTCTTGAAGGAATCTCGTTTTCAGTGTCTGTTTCGTCTTTTGTAGAAGTACTGGTATCACTTGGAATATCATCTATTAGTTCATTAATTTTTTGTTTAGGGGTTTTTGTATGTCTGTTATTTGGTTTTTTAGTACAGTTATTTGAGGTATGTCCAGGTTGGCTACAGTTCCAACATTTTAATGTATTTGATTTAGCTTGCTTTCGTTTTATGTAATTATTAGTTCGCCTAAATTGGGGTGGGTATGATTTTTTGAAAGTCTGTTCTTTCTTTTTCCTTCGAACCGAAGGCGGATCAACGTTCATTATTTCTTATCTCCAATTTCAAACCCTCGTTCTAGGTACTGTTCACCCGAACGTTTCTTCCCTAGAATTCTGTCGATTCCAGCCGTTTTTTTCGATGATTTTGGTGGCGCTGGATTCCTTGTGAGTTGCTTTTTAGATTGTTACCCAGTTGAGGCTGTAGAACGACCTTGGAGAGGATCGCGAAGTTGTTGATTTCTTCGTACAGTGGAATTTGATAGTTCTTCCGCTGGTTTCAGCTTCTGGGTAAGGAATTCCTACTATTTTAAGCTTAGTATGGACTGTTAGTACTTTTTTTAGAGGTAGAACCGGATTCAAGTTCTTGGCTGCAGGAAATTATGTATTGAAGTTCAGATTTGAGCTAGATATGAACTGAGTATGAGTTTCCTTAACAGATTTGAGATTCAGGATAGCTTCTGTCGTGGTTGAGGGGACCAGGTGAAAGCTGGTTGGCACTGGTTGGAATTGCCGTGCCTTGTTATATCTGTTGAGGTAGATATCAGTCGTTGGAGGTATGAATTGAGCAGATTTAACAGCTTTGATGCGTGGACATGGCTGTGATTGATGTTATGAAATCTGATGATTTGATGATGTGAATTACATGAAGCAGTTGTTGAATATTTGATTGATTTCATGTTCTGTTTTACGTAAATTATGCATGTAGAATTTTGATATGGCTTATTGGCATACATGCATACATCTTGAGCCTGATTGACAGATTGATTGATGACCTGATTGAAAGCCACGTTGTGACTGGCCGACTGATGAGTTGTGCCTGAAAAGTCAAACGCTATCATCGGAGTGGTGACCGACTGATTGGTTGTGTCTAAATACCACCGAGCTGTGATGGGCTGACGGGCTCTGAAGATCACGGACCGATGATTTCCCCGGTTGATACACCGTGCGGGTATAGAGGCTGACTGAGATGATTTGCCAGTTGATACACTGGTCTAGCTATCCGATCCTTGATAGCCCTCATGTATTTCATAGCATTGATTATAGCATGTTGCATGATTAGCTGTTTTGATAGCTCTTCGTACTGAGGCTTGACCTCGTATTTCTTTTCCTGCTTTTGTGTTGTTTGGGTCTGTGTTACCCATTTGCAGTATCTTCAGGTAACCAAGCTGGACAGAGTGGAGCGCCAGCTGGTCGATCCCCGTTTCCTTGAGTCCCAGTCTATTTTTATTATGTATTGAACCAGGGGATGCCCTGCGTCCTTATGTATTTTGGGGATCGTTGATGATTGAGATTTGTCATTACCTGTTTTATATGAGTTTGAGTCAACTCGTATTTTGAGTATTGATATTTTGATTGTATGTTTTGAGTTCAGGCCCATATTATTTCGAAAAAATTTTAAGCCCTGTTTTACGCTTCCGTGATTATGTTCTTAATTGTGCTGTAATCTTGTGTGATTAGCAAGGGGTCTGACATTTTTGGTATCAGAGCTTAAACTGGGATAATGATGGATCTGTTTTGACAGATCCTAATTAAGTTTTGAATTACACAAAACCTGTTATTGTGTTTCTATCAATTCCACTTAAGTGTACAGGTTTTAGGAACGAAGAAGAATATCAGCAGGAAGAAGATTATTGCGCAAAGAAGATAAGCTGCGAAATCTGTCCAGCCGATGGTTCACAATATAAAGATTCAGCAGTTGGTCTGGTTTATCATGGAATCGGCAGCTGGATTAGCAATGGAGACGTCCAAAGTTGAATCAGTTGTTCGTAATCTGGCGGAGGCCAATTCAAACCAGCAGATGTGATTATTGCTTAGAGAGCTTGAACCAGCTGGAGCGCTAACAAGAGCTGGTAACAGCAGTGATGACGTCAACACATATAATGGTGATAGCTGTGAGCAGCAAGGATGACGTCATCACAATCAGTACTGTTGACGAATCTATTAGCAGTCGCGATTATAAGTACTGTTGACGAATCTGTTGACAGTCGCTATTCAAGAAGCTATTGACAGCTGATGATCAATGTTGAACAAGAAGATGACAACAGCAAACGTAATAGTGAAGAAAGCGACGTCGTACTAAAGAATCAGCAGATGGTTAGAGTTCAGCAGATGGCTACAGTGGAATGGATTCAGCAGAAGCGAAAAGACAAAGATTCAGCAGATGGTTTCGCGCTAAGAACCAGCAGGTACTTTTCTCAAGAGGAATCAGCAGGTAGCTTGTTCATCCAGACGCAGCAGTAGTGAAGTATATTCAATCAGTCGAGGATGCATAGCAAACGATGTCGTTTGAATAAGTTGACACGACATCGTTTGATCTACCCAGTCGTGGGAAGTCCAGTCGCAAGCATTTGAAACCAACGACTGGACAACCAG
>KV006471.1:53762-75391 GCA_001598015.1 Dorcoceras hygrometricum
TTTTGGAAGAGTCTGCAAGCAGCGATGGGTTCGAGATTGGCTATGAGTACAGCCTATCACCCACAGACAGATGGTCAGTCTGAGCGGACCATTCAAACTTTAGAGGATATGCTGTGTGCAGTTGTGATGGATTTCAGTGGTGGCTGGCAGGATTCTTTGTCCTTGGTTGAGTTTTCGTATAATAACAGCTACCAGGTGACTATCGGAATGGCTCCATTTCAAGCGTTGTATTCTCGAAATGCAGATCTCCGATTTTTTGGGAAGAAGTTGGTGAAGGACAGCTTTCTACCCCTGAGTTTGTGCAGCATATGAAAGACCAGATTGATTTGATTCGAAGTCGAATTAAGGCTGCACAAGATAGATTTACCAGCTATGCTAACCGTAGACGTCGACCGTTAGAGTTTGAGGTTGGCGATCGAGTATTCCTAAAAGTTTCTCCTTTCAAGAGCGTGATGCGCTTCAGATTTAAAGGCAAATTAGCTCCTAGATTCGTTGGTCCCTTTGAGATTGTTGAGCGGGATTGGACAGTTGGCTTATCGCTTGAGACTGCCTGATGAGTTGGCAGCGATGCATGATGTCTTTCATGTGTCAATGTTGAGTAAATATGAGCCAGATCCATCCCATGTGTTGAGAACCGACGAGGTTGAGCTGGATTCTGCCTTGAGCTATGTTGAATATCCAGTGCAGATTTTGGATCGGAAGGAGAAGCAGCTGAGGAACAAAGTGATTCCGTTGGTGATGGTCCAATGGAGCAAGCATGGCCGAGAAGAAGCTACCTGGGAGGTTGAAGAAAAGATGAGACAGGATTGGCCTCATTTGTTTGAGCACTGATAGTGTAATTCCAGGTAATTTCTAAGCTTTGATTTGAGCTTGATTAGATGATTGTGTTTGATTCTGATGTTTGATTGAATTCTTCCCTGAGTTTTCCTTTGATTTCGAGGACGAAATCCCTTAATGTGGGAAGAATGTGAGGAATCAGATTTTAGATTAGTGATTAATCGATTTGATTTGGGAATAATCGCGTAGATTTGAGGGTTTTACGAGAGAAATCTGATTCCAGTAGGAATTCAGGCGTTAGTGTTCAGCTGTAGCGCTAGTTGATGAAGTCTGATCAGTCGTTGATGGCACGGGAGTAATACGCCGTCGTTTCGTGAAAATCAGACGTAGCGCATTTCAGATGTCAACTTAAGTCAACGGTACTGTAGCGAGTGATGATACGTTGTCGTTTCGCTAAATCAGTAGTAGCGTTTGAAGAGGAATCTGCTATCAGCTGTTGCGTTGCGAGGAATTTGATTTAGTTGGTGACCAACCGATGGTTTGAGTAACCAGCTGCTGTTGGAGAGGTGACGTCGTTTTGTTAAGTTGAAACGTAGCGTTTTGAGTGTCACGCTTTAGTTCAGCTGTTGGCAGCAATGGTGACGTATCCCTTACGACGTCGTTGAGTTGTTTAGCGTGACCTGCTGTTGGTTGTTTTGAAAGGAACTATCGTTTTGATGTTCTTTTGAGAATACAACGTCTGATGGTTGCTGCTGGTTTCGTTGAGGGAAAGAGCTGATTTCTGTTGTGAGCAACCGCTGGTGTCTGTTGTAAGATACCTGTTGTTTCGATGTCTGCTGATTTTGGTGAGCATCAGCTGGTGGATTGAGAGATATATAGATAAGTGTTGATCGACACTTAGAATTATTATGAACCCGATATTTCTTATCTCCAATTTCAAACCCTCGTTCTAGCTACTGTTTACCCGAACGTTTTTTCCCTAGAATTCTGTCGATTACAGCCGTTGTTTTCGATGATTTTTGTGGCGCTGGATTCCTTGCGAGTTGCTTTTTTTATTGTTTCCCAGTTGAGGCTGTAGAACGACCTTGGAGACGATCGCGAAGTTGCTGGTTTCTTCGTACAGTGGAATTTGATAGTTCTTCTGCTGGTTTCAGCTTCTGGGTAAGGAATTCCTACTGTTCTAAGATTAGTATGGACTGTTAGTACTTTGTTTAGAGGTAGAACGGGATTCGAGTTCTTGGCCGTAGGAATTATGTATTGAAGTTCAGATATGAGCTAGATATGAACTGAGTATGAGTTTCCTTAACAGATTTGAGATTCAGGATAGCTTCTGTCGTGGTTGAGGGGACCAGGTGAAAGTTGGTTGGCGCTGGTTGGAATTTCCGTGCCTTGTTATATCTGTTGAGGTATAAATCAGCCGTTGGAGGTACGAATTGAGCAGATTTAACAGCTTTGATGATTGGACATCGCTGTGATTGATGTTATGAAATCTGCTGATTTGATGATGTGAATTATGTGAAGTAGTTGTTGAATATTTGATTGATTTCATGTTCTGTTTTACGTAAATTATGCATGTAGAATTTTGATATGGCTTATTGGCATACATGCATACATCTTGAGCCTGATTGACAGATTGATTGATGACCTGATTGAAAGCCACGTTGTGACTGGCCGACTGATGAGTTGTGCCTGAAAAGTCCAACGCTATCATCGGAGTGGTGACCGACAGATTGGTTGTGTCTGAATACCACCGAGCTGTGATGGGCTGACGGGTCTCGTGAAGATCACGAGACTGATGACCCAGTTGATACACTGGTCTAGCTATCCGATCCTTGATAGCCCTCATGCATTTCATAGCAGTTTTTTATAGCATGTTGCATGATTAGCTGTTTTGATAGCTCTTCGTACTGAGTCTTGACCTCGTATTTCTTTTGCTGCTTTTGTGTTGCTTGGGTCTGTGTTACCCATTTGCAGGATCTTCAGGTAACCAAGCTGGACAGAGTGGAGCGCCAGCTGGTCGATCCCCGTTTCCTTGAGTCCCAGTCTATTTTTATTATGTATTGAACCAGGGATGCCCTGCGTCCTTATGTATTTTGGGGATCGTTGATGATTGAGATTTGTCGTTACCTGTTTTATATGAGTTTGAGTCAACTCGTATTTTTAGTATTGATATTTTGAATGTATGTTTTGAGTTCAGGCCCATATTATGTCGAAAAATTTTTAAGCTCTGTTTTACGCTTCCGTGATTATGTGCTTAATTGTGCTGTAATCTTGTGTGATTAGCACGAGGTAAAGACATTTTTGGTATCAGAGCTTAAACTGGGATAAGTTCGATTTCCTTTGGTCACACTCGAGTCTAGGCACAGAGTTTTGATTTGATTTTGATTGACTCTGTGACTTATGTGATCTTTATTCTGTCTATGTGATATATCTGCTGTGAGATCTTACCTTTAGAATTGTTTAGATGCCGCAGAGGAGAGGAAGAGGTAGGACCACTAGACGTACCGAGGAGGAGTCTAGGGAAGGTAGTGATGATGATGTTCATCAGGTTGAGAACGTTACTAGACAGATAGGCGAGATGGAGTTGGTCTTAGCTAGGTTTCAACGGACGAACCCTCCGAAGTTTTCTGCAGCAGAGGGTGGTGCGATGGCTGAGGCTTGGTTAGCTCAGATGGAGGAGTTGTTTGATACTCTGGAGTACGCTCCCGAGAAGAGACTGAAGCTGGCGGTGTTGCAGCTGAGAGACAATGCACAGTGCTGGTGGAGGGGTACTTCTCGTATCCTTCGTGATATTGGGGCTGTGATCACTTGGGAGAGCTTATGTGAGGCGTTCAGACAGGAGTATACCCCGGATTCCTTTTATAATAGCCGGAGCGGGAGTTTGACAACTTGAAGCAGGGTAGCATGCGAGTGGCTGAGTATGCCCGACAGTTTTCTGCACTTTTGGTTTATGTACCACACGTTGCCAACCAGGAGAGGACGAAGAGGAACAAATTTCTGAAGGGCTTGAGGCCTGATCTGTATCGGATGGATTTGTCTGGGTCACCTGCAACCTATATTGATGCAGTGAACCGAGTGGTGGATATTGAGGAGAGTTTGTTGGAGGTTGAGGCTCCGATTCAGCCGACTACTGGACGCACCTATCAGCCTGTTCAGGATGCGTCGCAATCTTTTTATTCTCCTCAGGGGTCGCAGCAGCAGTCGAATCGCCAAAGGTTTCGACCTCAAGGGAAACAGTTCAAGAAGAAGGCGAATTCGAGTTCCTCTGGTTCAGCGAGTTCTGGTTCTGGCAGTGGTTCTGGTAGTGGTTCTGGCGGCATGTCTTGTGGACAGTGTGGGGGAAGACATCCGACTTCGCAGTGTCGTGGAGTTCAGGGGTTTTGCCATAACTGTGGACAGACCGGACATTTTCAGAGATTATGTCCTTTGTTGAGGGGTCATTCTTCAGTTCCTTCGCAGCAGGGATTAGCCGGTGGTTCTTCTCAGTTTCCTGCCCCTACCCAGCGGTCTGGATTCCAACCCCGTGTGCCTTCTAGGTTTGGAGCACCTTCGAGACCTCAGTCCCAGATTCCGCAGCAGGCTCAGGCGAACTCTTTGACGAGAGATCAGGCTGAGGAGGCGCCTGGTATGATGATCGCAGGTACATGCTTTATCTTTGATTATCCTGCGAGAGTTCTATTTGACACTGGTGCATCACACTCTTTTATTTCTGAGTTGTTTGTTTGTGAGTATGGGTTGAGTTCTTCCCCATTGTGTGATGTTGTTTCCGTGTCTACCCCTGCTGGTGTGAATCTGTGGTCCCGTGAAGTGGTGTTGGATGGTGTGCCTCGATTTGATGAGCATGTTTTGGTGTCCAATCTGATTGTTTTGGGAATCAGAGATTTTGATTGCATCTTGGAATGGATGTATTATCTAGTTATAAGGCTACTGTTGACTGTTTTCATGGTGTGGCGAGATTTCGCCTTGACTCGGGTGAGAAGTGGGAGTTCTACGGTGCTGATTCGCGCTCGAAGATTCCACTGGTGTCCGCCATGGAGATGTTTAGCCTGATATCGCTGGATAATGCGGGATTTATGATCTATGCGCTTGACGTTTCCCAAGAGCCCCGATTAGAGTTGAGTGACATTCCGATCATCCGAGAGTTTCCCGACGTGTTTCCAGATGAGATTCCTGGATTCCCTCCGAGACGTGAGATCAACTTCAGTATCGAATTGGTGCCCGGTACCGCCCCGATTTCTAGAGCTCCTTACCTGTTGGCGCAAGTAGAGTTGAAAGAGATGAAGGATCAGTTGAGAGATCTCTTGGAGAAAGGCTTTATCAAACCGAGTATGTCGCCTTGGGGAGCTCCGATTCTTTTTGTGAAGAAGAAGGATGGGTCTATGAGGATGTGCGTGGATTTTCGACAGTTGAATAAGGCGACGATGAAGAACAAGTATCCTTTGCCAAGGATTGATGACTTGTTCGATGAGTTGCAAGGATCGGTCGTATACTCGAACATTGATTTGCGCTCTGGTTATCACCAGTTGCGGATTAGAGACGCTGACATGGCGAAGATAGAATTTCGGACTCGATATGGGAATTATGAGTTTCTGGTCATGCCATTTGGGTTTACGAATGCCCCAGCTGTTTTCATGGATTTGATGAATCGCATCTTTAGTGAATACATCGATCGGTTTGTTATCATCTTCATAGATGACATCCTAGTGTATCGAGGAGCATGAGAGAGCATAAGGAGCATCTCAGACGGGTGTTGCAGAGATTGAGAGACTCGCAGTTGTACGCCAAGTTTAGCAAGTGTGAATTCTGGCTTGATCGAATTATCTTTTTGGGTCATGTGATTTCGGCTCAAGGGATTTCGGTGGATCTGAGTAAGGTCGAAGCAGTTCTTAACAGGGAGAGACCTAGGAACGTTTCAGAGATCCACAGCTTCTTGGGATTGATTACAGGCGTTTTATCGAGAAGTTCTCTTCGATAGCCAGGCCTCTGACTCAGTTGACTCAGAAGGATAGGAAGTTCGTTTGTACTGACGAGTGCGAGTATAGTTTTCAGACGTTGAAGGAGAAGTTCACTACTGCTCCTGCTTTGGCTCTACCGTCTGGATCCGGAGGATTCGTTGTGTGCTCCGATGCTTCTCTCAATGGTTTGGGGTGTGTTCTGATGCAGAACGGGTACGTGATTGTCTATGCGTCTCGACAGTTGAAGCCTCACGAGACAAGGTACCCTGTTCATGATCTGGAGTTGGCTGCGATAGTGTTTTCCTTGAAGATTTGGCGACATTTTCTGTATGGTGAAGAATTTGTGGTGTACACCGACCACAAGAGCCTGAAATATATCTTCACGCAGTCTGATCTGAATATGAGGCAACGACGATGATGGAATTGCTCAAGGAATTTAACTGTGAGATTCAGTATCAGCCTGGGCGGATAAACTCAGTAGCATATGCTTTGAGTAGGAAGACCCAGCCTGCGATGCTTTCATCTTTAAGTGTCTCTAAAGTCTATGAGAAGTTGAGTACTTCTGGTTGGCATTTCCAGCCGGGTGATCAGTACTTTATGGTTTCTTCGATCCAAGTAGAACCTCAGATTGTGAGTGACATCAGGGAGGCGCAGAGGACTGATCCATATGTTCATGAGTTGAAGATTAAAGCCCGAAGTGGTCAGTTGGATGATTTCTCTGTTTCGTCTGATGGGTGTCTGAGATTTTGAGGAAGACTAGTGGTTCCGAACTTGATCGATTTGAAAGAGACCATCATGAATGAAGCGCATTATAGTCAGTACTGTGTGCATCCGGGCGAGAGAAAGATGTACCATGCCTTGAAGCCTCACTACTGGTGGGAAGGCATGAAGAGCGACATCTCTGGTTTTGTTGCTAGATGTTTGAATTGCCAGCAGGTCAAGGCTGAGAGAATGAGACCTGGTGGATTCCTACAGAGTTTGGAGGTGCCCCAATGGAATTGGGAGCACATCGCCATGGATTTTGTGACTCATATACCTCGATCGAGTAGGGGATGTGATGCGATTTGGGTGGTGATTGATAGACTTTCGAAGTCAGCCCATTTCATTCCCTATGACGTGAGGTGTTCGATGAAGAAAATGGCGAAGCTGTATATCGACCATGTGGTTAGATTGCATGGAGTGCCTGTTTCGATAGTGTCTGACAGAGATCCAAGATTCACTTCTCGTTTTTGGAAGAGTCTGCAAGCAGCGATGGGTTCGAGATTGGCTATGAGTACAGCCTATCACCCACAGACATATGGTCAGTCTGAGCGGACCATCCAGACTTTAGAGGATATGCTGCGTGCAGTTGTGATGGATTTCAGTGATGGCTGGTAGGATTC
This sequence comes from Dorcoceras hygrometricum, assembly GCA_001598015.1. NCBI lineage: Eukaryota > Viridiplantae > Streptophyta > Magnoliopsida > Lamiales > Gesneriaceae > Dorcoceras > Dorcoceras hygrometricum. The sequence continues at coordinate 60,877 of KV006471.1, forward strand.
TTTGTCCTTGGTTGAGTTTTCGTATAACAACAGCTACCAAGTGACTATCGTGATGGCTCCATTTGAGGCGTTGTATGGTCGAAAATGCAGATCTCCGATTTGTTGGGAAGAAGTTGGTGAGAAACGGCTTTCTACCCCTGTGTTTGTGCATCATATGAAAGACCAGATTGATTTGATTCGAAGTAGAATGAAGGCTGCACAAGATAGATTTACCAGCTATGCTAACCGAAGACGTCGACCTTTAGAGTTTGAGGTTGGCGATCGAGTATTTCTCAAAGTTTCTCCTTTCAAGAGCGTGATGTGCTTCAGATTTAAAGGCAAATTAGCTTCTAGATTCGTTGGTCCCTTTGAGATTGTTGAGCGGATTGGACAGTTGGCTTATCGCTTGAGACTGCCTGATGAGTTGGCAGCTATGCATGATGTCTTTCATGTGTCAATGTTGAGGAAATATGAGCTAGATCCATCCCATGTGTTGAGAACCGACGAGGTTGAGCTGGATTCTGCCTTGAGCTATGTTGAATACCCAGTGCATATTTTGGATCGGAAGGAGAAGCAGCTGAGGAACAAAGTGATTCCATTGTTGATGGTCCAATGGAGCAAGCATGGCCGAGAAGAAGCTACCTGGGAGGTTGAAGAAAAGATGAGACATGATTGGCCTCATTTGTTTGAGCACTGATAGTGTAATTACAGGTAATTTCTAAGCTTTGATTTGAGCTTGATTAGATGATTGTGTTTGATTCTGATGTTTGATTGAATTCTTCCCTGAGTTTGCCTTTGATTTCGAGGACGAAATCCCTTAAGGTGGGAAGAATGTGAGGAATCAGATTTTAGATTAGTGATTAATCGATTTGATTTGGGAATAATCGCGTAGATTTGAGGGTTTTATGAGAGAAATCTGATTCCAGTAGGAATTCAGGCGTTAGTGTTCAGCTGTAGCGCTAGTTGATGAAGTCTGATCAGTCGTTGATGGTGCAGGAGTAATACGTCGTCGTTTTGTGAAAATCAGACGTAGCGCATTTCAGACGTCAACTTAAGTCAACGGTACTGTAGCGAGTGATGATACGTTGTCGTTTCGCTAAACCAGCAGTAGCGCTTGAAGAGGAATCTGCTATCAGCTGTTGCGTTGCGAGGAATTTGATTTAGTTGGTGACCAGCCGATGGTTTGAGTAACCAGCTGTTGTTGGAGAGGCGACGTCGTTTTGTTAAGTTGAAACGTAGCGTTTTGAGTGTCACGCTTTTGTTCAGCTGTTGGCAGCAATGGTGACGTATCCCTTACGACGTCGTTGAGTTGTTTAGCGTGACCAACAGTTGGTTGTTTTGAAAGGAACCTGTTGTCAGCTGTTGTAGCGCTGCGGCGTCGTTTTGATTAGTTGATGCGGCGTCGTTTTGATGTTCTTTTGAGAATACAACGTCTGATGGTTGCATCTGGTTTCGTTGAGGGAAAGAGCTGATTTCTGTTGTGAGCAACCGCTGGTGTCTGTTGTAAGATACCTGCTATTTCGATGTCTGCTGATTTTGGTGAGCAGCAGCTGGTGGATTGAGAGATATATAGATAAGTGTTGATCGACACTTAGAATTATTCTGAACCCGATATTTCTTATCTCCAATTTCAAACCCTCGTTCTAGCTACTGTTCACCCGAACGTTTCTTCCCTAGAATTCTGTTGATTCCAGCCGTTGTTTTCGATGATTTTGGTGGCGCTGGATTCCTTGTGAGTTGATTTTTTTTATTGTTACCCAGTTGAGGCTTTAGAACGACCTTGGAGAGGATCGCGAAGTTGTTGGTTTCTTCGTACAGTGGAATTTGATAGTTCTTCCGCTGGTTTTAGCTTCTGGGTAAGGAATTCCTACTGTTCTAAGCTTAGTATGGACTGTTAGTACTTTGTTTAGAGGTAGAACCGGATTCGAGTTCTTGGCCGTAGGAATTATGTATTGAAGTTCAGATTTGAGCTAGATATGAACTGAGTATGAGTTTCCTTAACAGATTTGAGATTAAGGATAGCTTTTGTCGTGGTTGAGGGGACCAGGTGAAAGCTGGTTGGCGCTGGTTGGAATTTCCGTGCCTTGTTATATCTGTTGAGGTAGAAATCAATCGTTGGAGGTACGAATTGAGCAGATTTAACAGCTTTGATGCATGGACATGGCTATGATTGATGTTATGAAATCTGCTGATTTGATGATGTGAATTACGTGAATCAGTTTTTGAATATTTGATTGATTTCATGTTCTGATTTACGTAAATTATGCATGTAGAATTTTGATATGGCTTATTGGCATACATGCATACATCTTGAGCCTGATTGACAGATTGATTGATGACCTGATTGAAAGCCACGTTGTGACTGGCCGACTGATGAGTTGTGCCTGAAAAGTCCAACGCTATCATCGGAGTGGTGAACGACTGATTGGTTGTGTCTGAATACCACCGAGCTGTGATGGGCTGTCGGGCTCTGAAGATTACGGACCGATGATTTCCCCGTTTGATACACCGTGCGGGTATAGAGGCTGACTGAGATGATTTGCCAGTTGATACACTGGTCTAGCTATCCGATACTTGATAGCCCTCATGCATTTCATAGCATTGATTATATCATGTCGCATGATTAGCTGTTTTGATAGCTCTTCGTACTGAGGCTTGACCTCGTATCTTTTCCTGATTTTGTGTTGTTTGGGTCTGTGTTACCCATTTGCAGGATCTTCAGGTAACCAAGATGGACAGAGTGGAGCGCCAGCTGGTCGATCCCCGTTCCCTTGAGTCCCAGTCTATTTTTATTACGTATTGAACCAGGGGATGCCCTGCGTCCTTATGTATTTTGGGGATCGTTGATGATTGAGATTTGTAGTTACCTGTTTTATATGAGTTTGAGTCAACTCGTATTTTGCGTATTGATATTTTGAATGTATGTTTTGAGTTCAGGCCCATATTATTTCGAAAAATTTTTAAGCCCTGTTTTATGCTTCTGTGATTATGTGCTTAATTGTGCTGTAATCTTGTGTGATTAGCACGGGGTCTGGCAAGTATTGATTATAAACTGTTGCGGTATAGTTATTTCATTCAATTTTAATCTTTTGGGAGTGAAGACCGTAGGTCTTTCAGCATCAATTTGTAACAAAACTGTTTCTTATTTCAAAGAAGGCAGCCTGTTATACTTTGGATTCAATTGAGATGACAGAAGTCTAAAATAGACTCTGTATATAATAGCAAAATTCTTACAGGGATGAAATTCATCTCCCTGCATATAAACATCTAATATTAATGAATCTAATATCATGGGATCTGTAAGATCCACCGAGAAATTTGGAGAGCAATTGAAGTATATTGGTCCATTACAAATATTATGTTTGAATCATTGACAAAAGAGATGTTTGGTATCTCTTTAGCCGTTTATCTCTTAAGGCTAAATAGATTGGAGTATCTACTCCTATATGAACTAACGGTTTGACTGCTATTTGAATTAAACCGAAATGTAAATATCTATAGTTCTTTTGAATATATTTTTTGAATTTTTTTATTATTAAGGAGAGCGATACTTTGTGAATCCTCTTGGATTGATAGAGTTTCTTCATGAGTTTTTACTGAAGAAACAGTATTGAAGTCTGTGAATCCTATCTTATATATGTTTTCAATCTGTTCTTCTGGATAGTCCAGTTTGAACCAATAGGCATATGAGTTTCAGTACTTTGAACTACGTTCTGGGATCTAGAGGTAAGGACAATAGATTTCTTAATCTTAAAGCAATTTTTGAGTAAAACAAAGAAATCTTAACTCTTACGTCTCAGTGTGGTAGCATGGGAACACTTACCGGGAACATCCTAACAGACCTACCAACGGACTTACAGCTTACCAACATAATTCCAACCACTTAGACCCAAGATTTAATTTTATCTATGGTAGTTTGAACGATTCTAAGATAAAGGAATTCTATGTTCAATAAGTTATTGGCTCTGATAACAAAACTAAAAAGGATCGTAAAACGATAAAGATAAAATATGAAAGATAAATTTTTAATAGATAAAAATTGAAAGCTTAGAAAGATGATGCAGAGGATAGCAGGTACAAACTCAGAAAATATTTCATAAACTAAATTCGCTCTGCCTTGCTATGAAACATACATTGTATTTATAATGAAAACATAATAATTGAGCATGAAACTTTTGAGCTGTGTTCATTTGTCTTCTTTTGATAATGGCTGACACGCGTCTTTGAAATGTGAAAAACTTTAACTTTGTCGGCCACGTTCTTTGAGTGCGGTAAGTGAAAGGTCTGTGTCTCCTTTTGATTAAAAATGTTGTACTGTGCAGGAATCTTTTGACTTTTTGATAGTGGAGCATGAGCTGGTGTCTTTGTGAAAATTTTGGCGTATTGTGAAAATGATGAGATGCTGTTGGTCACCTGTTGAGAAGAAGGTAAGCAAGAAAATCGAAATTTTATACTTTTTTTAAACACCTTTGATTTAGAAATCAAAGGGATCTTGAGCTGCCGGTCCACCATAAGGGTCAGAGGAGACCGATTCTTCTGATTTTACTGATTTTGCTGAATTGAGACATAAATTAAAAAATTGACTTTGCATTTCTGGGTTATTTTTGAATGCTTCAAAAAAGTTATTTGGAGCTGGGTCCTCCTTTTGTTTTTGAGTTTTGGGTCTTTGAGGGTCATAGGCAGGCGCCTTTTGTTCACGATCTTCAGAATTATATTTGGGTTTTTGTCCAGTGGCTAGGAAGTGGCGTACTACTTGTTCATTACACAAAGTGGTTTGAAATTTACCCCACCATTTGATTTTATGAGTGCGAATAAGGGAAAAAGGGACAGGTTCAGGAAATAGTTTTTGAAAATAAAAATCCCAAGCAAAAATCCATGGGACTTTGAACTCAGTATGAAATTTCAATGGCTTTTGGAAATTGGGTAAACAAGAGGATTCTGAGAAAACCTCTAAACCTTTTTTGATATCTGGAGGGAGAATGATAGAATCGGAACCCATTTTTTTCCACCATTCATAAAAACCAAATTGGAAAATATGAATCACAACCTGAATGAAAGGCAAAAAACCATGAATGGCAGAACGGTTTGAGGTAGAACGTTCTGTACCAAGCAGTTTTGTAGTCGATGTAGTTGAATGTTGGAGGTTGAAAATGGACAGAAAAGGAACGTGTTTTGAAAATTCCGTAAGGCCTTGATTGAACTAGCTCATCCCATTGGGAAGAGGCTATAACTTGTTTGATGATACACTTTGAGAAAACAGTGTCACCTTTTGAATCTTTCTTGTGGATAATTTCAACAGAATCTGTATCCACGAGAATGAGCTCATAAAATTTTTGAGATAGCAGTGGGTTGTTGGATTCCCATAATTGGTTTGGGGGAAAACGACGACGAATGTAATCTTGTTTCTTGATATTTTGAGGCAATTCCATAAAAGGGGCAAAACCAAGGTCTTCAGGCCAGGGTTTTGTGACATATTTGTATTCATCTTGATTTTGGGGTGAAGGGGTTGTTTGAGCAGGTGTTGAAGGGGAAGCCAAAACTGACTTATAAGGTAGTTCTGGAAGATTTTGAAGAGGGCTGTAAAGATTGAAATTTGATGTTAGAGGAGCAAAAGGACCAGTAGGTCTTTGAGGAGACTTTTGAGGTGTTGTTGGTTGAAGTTGAACCAACTCTTTTGTACTAATTTGTGGCATCTCGTAATCCTTTGGAGACTGTAATTTTTGTTTTGAAGGATCCATCTGCAAGAAAATTTTGTTTTCTTTGTAAAAATTCTCTGGTAAGGAAGTCAGGAAGAGAATTACCTTCCCTTTTGATAAATTTAATTTCAAAAAAACTGAAAGTATAGCCTGCCAACAGGCAAAAATTTGTTTGGAAACGAGATTTTGAACATCTTTTAAAATAACTTCCTTAGCAGATTTACAATAAACATGTAAAAGAAATGTTTTATTAAAAAGATCATCTTGAAATTTTGAAATACACAGAACAATAGATAAAATTTCTTTTTTGATTGTTGAGTAATTTTTTGCGGTCCGAGCCAAAGACCAGAATAAAATCTAACAGAGCTGAAACGAAGCTAATGGACGCCAAAGGTAAATAGTAGTAAACAGATTTGACAAAACAGATCTTGATTCACGATACAAAATGCGATATTACAACTACTGGAACTCTATATAAGTTCACTATTGTTGTAACAGATCTTAATACAGTTCGTCAAAAGATCCAAAACAACAAAAGCTGTAACTACGCGGAAACGCCGGCCGTTGGCAAACACAATTCCCCGAATCTTAATCAACTTGCACCACCCGCCTGCTCCAGAGTTGCCTCACCTGCATCGGGAAAACTGGTGAACCTAATGGCTCAACAAGTAAAATCTAAAGGTAACAAAATTTCATAATGCAGGCATAACTGAAAATCTGAATACATAGATAGAGTAAAACATCAAAATCTTAAATCTCGCTACTGAAAAACAACTCGGATCAGAATTGCTTATACTGGATGATTTATGGTCTAGAGGCTCTCTGGTGGTCCTTGTGCATGAAGAATGTTAACTGATCAGTAACTCTCTGTGAAGGGATTACAATATTTCCATAATCCTGTCCCTTCCTTGAAGGGATTACAGTCATACTTTAATCATGTCCCTTCCCTGAGTGACCGGGTCCTCTGTGCCATAAATCCTCAAATCTAAACTTTACTTTCTTTAACTGAAATAGCTTGTACTCGCTCTTGATCGAAAATCGATCTCTGAAATCTGGTATATTCACTGCTATGAAACTCATTTTATTTAAAAAGCACTACTGAGTGTACAGCTGGACTCGGAGCTGAGGACCAGCTCTGAAGAAATCAACTCGAGAGTGCAAAACATACGTGGTTCTAGGAAATCAGATTTCGTGAAAACAGATCTTTCTCAGGAAAACAGATCTCACTGGAAAACAGACTTGACTGGGAAAAACAGATGTCATGCGCAAAGATCAGCTTTGGTTATCTAAACAGATCTTAGGTGCGGTATAGGCATAAAGATGTCAACAACATCTTTGGCTAAGGATACGGTTTATGAATAGTAGAAACAGATTAATCAAGACAGATCTTAATGCGAAAACGATATTAGGAGCTTCGAACAAGTGCTTCAGATTTGGTAGATTACTCAGCTGTGAGAAACCCAACAACAGATTTGGTTAAGAACAAGGTTACGTGTAGAAACGGCTTGGCTATGAACACGAAATACTGCTTCGACTTAGGCAGATTCTAAACAAACTAGCTTCTCTTATCAAATCGGGACTTGCTCCCGATCGAACCAGCGTTGCCTATCCGTTTAGATTCAATGTCCAGAGTGTTCACAGTACTTTATGAAAATGAGAACTTCTCTTGGCTTTCTTACCTAGAACCTGTACAACTCAGTATATTTTAAAAACACCATTGCTGGTTAAACTTTCTGGTGAGTTTCCTCAAAACTAAAGCATCAAAGCAGAGAATCCATAGCTCTAACTCAAATATTAACATAAGCTGAGCTGAAACAGAACAGGCATGCATACACAGAAAACAACGAAGCAATATATGTTTTCCACAATGCAGCAAGAATCAGATTTACTTGCCTGAAATGAAGATGGCAACGTGCAGATGATCGTGGCTGGAAGTCTCCTCAAGCACACTGGAAAAAGCTACTTAACTTTGAAAGAACTAAAAGTTTTTCTTCCAACCAAAATGAATCCAGAGGCTTACGTACATCATTTTATACAAGGGAGAATGATTGAGTAGTAGGTAAAATACTTGAGTAGGCATGGCTGCCGTGCTAACTCCTTTGTCCTTTTAAAAGATTTGTTAAAAGCTCTCTACTACTATTTTTATTTATAAACTTACTACAATCATCTTATTAAAATAGAGCTCCCATCCAAAACTCATTTTATTTTTGAAAGGAAACATATCTGGATTATTTCAGATTTGTGCTTGGGCGAAATCCGTCCCGAATCTTCTGAACGTTGCTTCATCTGAAAAGAAAAGAAATCAGATTTGAACTAGGATCTGAATACTCAAAAATCTACAGCCCCTTAGAAAAGGAAGGCTAAGCAATTTGTGGTTCTATGGATTTTGGGGTGCTACAACTCTACCCTTCTTAACGAAATTTCGTCCTCGAAATTTACTTACCAAACAGCTCTGGGTAGAGACTATGCATATCTTCTTCTGTCTCCCAAGTTGCTTCTCGCTCAGACTGGTTAGACAACTGAACTTTAACCATTGGGATGCTACGGTTTCTTAAATTTCTATTCTCTCTATGAAGAATTCTTTCTGGTCGCTCCTCATAGCTCAAATCTGGTGCTAGATGGATTGGTTCATAGCTTAAAACATGCGACGGGTTGGGAACATATCTCCTCAAAGCTGATACGTGAAAAACATATGTACTGAGGACAGATGTGGGGGTAAAGCTAGTCTATAAGCCAGCGTTCCTAGTTTTTCCAAGATCTCGAATGGACCAATGAACCTTGGGATACTCTTCCAGCTGAACTAGCCAACCTTCAGCCATCAAACCTCCCTCAGCGCCCGCGAATGTAGGGGGATTCATCCGCTGAAACCTCGCCAGAACTAAATCCATCTCGCCAATCTGTCTCGTCACATCCTCAACCTCTGCCTGTCTATCTCGACGATGCAAAGGAATGTTCTGCTGAATGCCCTCATCACTATCCGAGGCCGTAGACTCCTCAGCGGAACGTCTAGCAGTCCTACCTCTACCTATTCTCGGCGGCATCCAATCAAATCTCAAGGTAAGAACTAACAGCAGATGATCACAGAGACAAGTAAAAAAATCACATAAGCCACAGAGTCAATCAAAATCAAATCCCAACTCTGTGCCTAGACTCGAGTGTGATCAAAGGAAAAACGAGCTATCCCAGTTTAAGCTCTGATACCAAAAGTGTCAGGCCCCGTGCTAATTAACAATAATTAATAGCACAATTAAGCACATAAACGCGGAAGCATAAAATAGGGCTAGAAATTTTCGAAATAAAGTTAGGCCTGAACCAAATCACGTCTTCAAAATAGTTATAATCAAAATACGATTTAGATCCAAAACTCATACAACAACAGATAATCACAAATCCAATCAACAACGATCCCCAAAATACATATAACCATCAGGGCATCCCCCGTATCAATACATAATATAATAATAACTGGGACTTCAAGGAAATGGGGATCGACCAGTTGGATTTCCAGTCTGTCTAGCTTGGTTACCTGAAGATCCTGCAAATGGGCAACGCACACCCAAACAACACAAAAGCAGGAAAAGAATACGAGGTCAAGCCTCAGTACGAATGAGCACTAATATAACAGCAAAACATAAACATGAAGTATTCTAAGTCATGAATGCATGTGGCTGTCAAAGAACATCGGTCATCCAGGCCTGCTAATCAGCTGGCAATAAACTCAATCGAGCCTCTATACCCGCACAGTGTATCAACCGGGGAAATCATCGGTCCGTGATCTTCAGGCCCGTCAGCCATCACAGCTCGATGGTATTCAGACACAACCAATCTGTCGGTCACCACTCCGATGATATCGTTGTACCTTTCAGGCACGACACATCTGTCGGCCGGTCACAACGTGGCTCTATCTCAGGTTCTCAATCAATCAAAGGCTCAATATGTATGCATGAATGCCATGAAATTCAAATCTGATTTCAACATGCATATAATACGTAAACAGGACATATCAGTTCAATAAAGTTGTTCACGTAAACACAGAAATCACATAGCACAGATTTCATGTCTCAAATACTAGCACGCTATGTCCATGCTGTTAACAAAAGCTCAACTCGTACCTTCAATTCTCAGTACGCTACCTCAACAGATCTCACCAGGCACAGAAATTACAGCCTGCTCAAAATCTCTACCTCGCTGGTCACGTTCAACACAACAGGGACTTCCCTGGAGCTCAAATCTGTTAAGAAATCTCAATATTCAGCTCAAATCCTAGCTTCTACAACATACTGCCTACGGTCAAGAACTCAAATCTGGTTCTATCTATCGAAGCAGCTTCTAACAGCTAAAACTAAGCATAAAACAACCGAAATCACTTACCCAAAAGCTCAAGAGAGAGGAAGAACTCTCGGGTCTAGCTTCGCGAAAACGTTCGATCAACACTGCTACTTCGCGTTCCTCTCCAGCGTCGACTCAGGCCACCTAACTGGTATCAATCAAAAGAGCTACTCAAGACGAGCTCAACGCCACCAGTCTCGCTCCAAACATTGGCGGAAATCGACGGCAATTTACCGGAGAAGGGTTCGAATGAACAATAACTATCGAGGGTTTACTGGAGAAAACGATGAGAAATGTCGGGTTCAAAATACGCTAAGTGTTGAGCAGCACTTGGTATATAAATCCTCAAACCACTGTTGTTCTAAGCAATTCAGATCTCTGCTTATACTAAGGCAAAAGTCCTCTCAAAGCTGACTCCAGCTTTCGCTCACTGCTGATACAATACAAACATCTAAACACTATACTAACTCATATAGCAAACGACGTCGCACCAACTAATCAAAACGACATAGCATAGCTTCTACTGCTGAAAAAGATCTCTCGCTAGCAACATCTGAATAGCGCTAACAACCAGCGGTCAACTCAGCTGTTGACTAACACGCGACAACATCTCACGCCCGCGCGCTAACGCTAACAGCTGCTACTCGCTACACTCTCACTACTGAGTTGACTAGCGTTGACATATGTTCGCGCTACTGCTGAATACCAACGTCTGAATGCTCACAAATCCTCGCTCAAGAATGCTACTGGCCTAGCTTCTCCCAGTGATGAACCTCACGTCAGCTCTCTATAATCTATACACAATCGGAAAATCCCATCTTTCTTCTTAACAAACAGAACTGGGGCTCCCCACGTGATGTACTAGGTCGAATAAATCCCTTATCCAACAGATCTTGAATTTGTTCTTTCAGCTCTTTAATTTCTGCAGGATCAATCCTATAGGGAGGTCTGGAAATCGGAGCTGCTCCAAGCACTAAGTCGATAACAAACTCTATCTCCCTATCTGGAGGTAAACCACCGATATCTTCTGGAAACACTTCTGGGAACTCGTTCACCACTTCCACATCTGAAAGTTGGGGATTACTATAAACAGCTAGAGAAGATAAACTTACTATAAACCCTACTCCACCTTTCCTTAAACAGCGCTGAGCGAGGAACTCTCTGAAGCTGGTCAAATCTGAATGAAATCTAAGATCCTGTGGACAGATTCACAACTACTGTCCTAAGCTTAAAATCGATCATGACTCCATATCTGGATAACTAGTCTATTCCCAAAATCAAATCGAATTCAGGCATGGGTAAAATAATCAAATTAGCAGTAACTACATGTCCTTGAAGTTCAAGCTCTAAGTCACGATATATGCCACGAGATATCAGCTCTTCTCCTGATGGCACAGTTATGCAATAACCCATAGACAATCTCTCTGGTTTACGCGATAACTTCTTGGCAAAATCCTCAGCTATAAAGGGTCGCACCTGAATCTAACAGGGCAAAGGAGGACAAACCAGCAACCACAATCTTACCCGTAATCACCGTAGAATCTGGGTTAGCTTGTTCAGCTGTCATGACGTAAGCGTTGTTGGGCACCAGCTGTTTCGACTAAGGACAAAACTTAGAGATGTGGCCTTGAGCACCACACTTATAACATCCGCTTTGGCCAGCTTTACATTGTCTCGGGTGATTCTTATGGCTTTGGGACAAACTGGCTTACTACTTCCAACTGGTACAGCACTGATAGGTTGGGCTGGTATCGGTTTTAGTTCTTAAGGCCGCTGCTGGTTCTTATTCTGCTTCTTAAATGGCCTTGAATCTGCCTGCTGAAAGGATTGCCTCCTCTGTTGTCTCTCCTGCTCCACATCCTTCCAATCTCTCTCCACTCGCCTTATCTACTGCTTCCCTATAAGATCTGGGTCCTGCTAACCTAACATTCAACTTGAATGTAGGTCTCAATCCTTCCACGAAGTGGCTCAGCTCTCCTCAGGGTCCCTCCCAATAAGAGGTACAAAATAACAACCTCTCTCAAACTTCTGGACGTACTCTTGCACAGTCAGACTCCCTTGCTTCAAGGTCAAGAACTCTCGCTTCAACTCAGACCTCTTATCTGCTGTGAAGTACTTCTCAACTAACATTCAACTTGAATGTAGGTCTCAATCCTTCCACGAAGTGGCTCAGCTCTCCTCAGGGTCCCTCCCAATAAGAGGTACAAAATAACAACCTCTCTCAAACTTCTGGACGTACTCTTGCACAGTCAGACTCCCTTGCTTCAAGGTCAAGAACTCTCGCTTCAACTCAGACCTCTTATCTGCTGTGAAGTACTTCTCAAAGAACACTCGTTTGAACTCTTCCCACGAGAGATTTACCAAATCTACAGACAGCTTCGCTCCCTCCCACCAGATCATTGCATCACCTCTTAGCATATAGATAGTGCACCTTGGCCTATCCAAATCTGGAATCTGAAGGTACTCGAAAATCACTTCCATAGACTTAATCCAGCTCTCAGCAACAAGAGGATCTGTAGTACCACTGAAATCCTTCGGTTTCTGTCTTCGAAACCTCTCCTGAATCATCATAATGTGGTCCCCTGCTGCTCAAATTTTGGCCATTGCCTCTGACAGATTGTTCTACCAACAGTTCTAAGAGTTGGGCAATACGAGCATTGCTATCTGGGTTGGTTTCATCTACTGGGGTGCTTCTTCTACCTCTCCCTCTTCCTGACATCTTAATCTATAGCCTGCAATCCACCATAAAAGAACATCAGAACTCGAAAGAGAAAGAACTCTTATCATAAAAATAAAAATCACAAATCAGGAGATGCGGACGATGAAAGCTGCTCCAAACTGGGAAGTTGTGTTTATCTCAGGACCACGCTCTGATACCAAGTTGTGACGCCCAAATCCATGGGAGCCAACGGAATTGGAGAAATTTAAAATTTTAAACAAGTCGAAGGACAAAACTCGAATAAAGTAAGCTGTATTCCCTTACACAGAGCTGAAACGAAGCTAATGGCCAAAGGTAAATAGTAGTAAACAGATTTGACAAAACAGATCTTGATTCACGATACAAAATGCAATATTACAACTACTGGAACTCTATATAAGTTCACTATTGTTGTAAAAGATCTTAATACAGTTCGTCAAAAGATCCAAAACAACAAAAGCTATAACTACGCTGAAACGCCGACCGTTGACAAACACAATTCCCCGAATCTGAATCAACTTGCACCACCCGCCTTCTCCAGAGTTGCCTCACCTTCATCGGGAAAACTAGTGAGCCTAAGGCTACAAAAAGTAAACTATGAAAGGTAACAAAATCACATAATGCAAGGCATAACTGCTCCAGAGTTGCCTCACCTTCATCGGGAAAACTAGTGAGCCTAAGGCTCAAAAAGTAAAATATGAAGGTAACAAAATCACATAATGCAGGCATAACTGAAAATCTGAATACATAGATTGAGTAAAACATCAAAATCTTAAAATCTCGCTACTGAAAAACAACTCGGATCTGAATTGCTTATACTGGTTGATTTATGGTCTATAGGCTCTCTGGTGGTCCTTGTGGATGAAGCATGTTAACTGATCAGTAACTCTCTGTGAAGGAATTACAATATTTCCATAATCCTGTCCCTTCCTTGAAGGGGTTACGGTCCTACTGTAATCCTGTCCCTTCCCTGAGTGACCGGGTCCTCTGTGCCATAAATCCTCAAATTTGAACTTTACTTTCTTTAACTGAAATAGCTTCTACTCGCTCTTGATCGAAAATCGATCTCTGAAATCTGGTAGATTCACTGCTATGAAACTCATTTTATTTAAAAAGCACTACTGAGTGTACAGCTGGACTCGGAGCTGAGGACCAACTCTGAAGAAATCAACTCGAGAGTACAAAACAGACGTGGTTCTAGGAAATCAGATTTCGTGAAAACAGATCTTTCTAGGGAAAACAGATCTCACTGGAAAACAGACTTTTTTGGGAAAAACAGATGTCATGCGCAAAGGTCAGCTTTGGTTATCTAAATAGATCTTAGGTGCGGTATAGGCATACAGATGTCAACAATAGCTTTGGCTAAGGGATACGGCTTATGAATAGTAGAAACAGTCTAATAAAGACAGATCTTAATGTTAAAACGATAATAGGAGCTTTGAACAAGTGCTTCAGATTTGGTAGATTACTCAGCTGTGAGCAACCCAACAACAGATTTGGTTAAGAACAAGGTTACGTGTAGAAAATGTTAGAGTAGATGCCCAACTAGCCAACTTGTGGCGTGTGGGTTTTATAGACTCTTGTACAAACAGTCTTTATATATGATATTCGCATTTACTTATATGGCGTTCTTTACTTTCATTATGTGTGTAATGATTTACAATTGCGTTGAGTAAAGACCTAGAATGCACTAAAACGTATGTTAGATGTGATAGTGGGTAAACACATCTAATAGTCGCTGTGCATTCTGAACATGTTCCTAGTCGATTGGACCGTCAAAATGAGGATAAGGCCGCCCGAGTTCGAGACTAGT
>KV006484.1:0-19793 GCA_001598015.1 Dorcoceras hygrometricum
CTGATTCTTATTTTCAGCCGAAGTCATATCCCATGCGATTTTAGTTGATCACATCAGACTCATTTCTAATAATTTAGTGAATCCTTCTTTATTGAGATCCAGAGTTCCTACTACAATTCTCATAGCTGATGTCAATCATCAATGAGAAATTCTCTGTTCTTAATATCCAGTACATCAAGGTTAAGCATTACTCTATATGGATGTATTGATTCTAAGACAGTATTTTCCATATGGTATTTGGTGGAAGGTATTTGTCTCCTCTTGACCGTGTTCCTGCTGGATGAGACTCTCCTCCAACCTGAAAATCATTCTGGGTTTCTCCCATATTTTCATCATAGGATCCCACACTAGATCTTGGTGGTTTTGAGGGGGGGAGGGTGAAACAATAGGTTGGTCAACCCATTTTGTGTTCATTTTTAAATCAGTAACTTTCATATTTGCAAAAGATTCTGCAAGGTCTTGTAGATCATCTAGATCAATCCTTTCTAAACTTGTCATTAATGTATATTACCTTTCAGAGACATTTTTTTTTCGATTTGGAGCCAGCGTCGAATGACATAGGATCCATTTTTTATCTGAAGTGAAAGGAGTCTCCCGTGGCTAGTTAATAAGATTGATCAATTTTTTCTCATCGGTTAACGGTTTTTGTACCACTTTGGCCTTCCCTTTCTGATGTAATAGGGGTTATGTGACAAAGGATGATGGTAACCTTCCTCACGAAGTCCTGCTACTGAAATTGGGTAAACATTCCAGATTCTGGACCTTTGTTGGGATTTCCCTTAATATGTCAATAACTTCTTCTTGTTTCTTAAGACTTCTTCAATTTGTTGAGTTAAAAATATAAGCAATTGCCATAAATTATGTACCGTTCTTTCAATTTTCCTAAGATCTCTTAAATCTTAGAGGAATCTTGAACTATTTCTAAGAAATTAGTACCTTGAATCATTTTCATATTCCTGTTGAAGCTACTCCATGTTCAGATGTTCTTGTTGTCTAACCTTGGTTAGATTTTCTTGTCTCAAAAATATTGAAATAAATGCTGAATAGAATAAATCTCGAACATAGGTTCGGATCCATAATTTTTTTTTGAAATTTCTCCTCCTCGTCAGGATTAATTATTATTGCATAACAATGTAAATGTCTAAATAATTAAAACAAGGCTCTGATACCATTTTCAAACACACTTTCAATAAGAAGAAGTTAGAAAAGGTTAAGGATTATTTTGGGTATTTTTGGAAAATATCTTGACCAATGGAGAGTTGAAACAAGAAAATCTTGTATTACGAACTCGACACAAAGAAAATTCTGACAAGAGACTGATTAGTAAGTTAAGCTTTGATAAGGGATTTTTCAGTAAATTTTCCTTTTAATAATTATAAAATGTCGATTAATCAACATTGTCGCATGTTATCATGAAATGCATACTATCAATTGATGAGTCTTAGCATATAATTATTTATTGAATATACTTAAAGTTATAAGATCATATTATGTGCCATATTCAAAACATAAATTTGATATTTGCGAGAAGATTTCAATCGAGTATAAATACAAAATGGTTGATTAATTTAATCTGAGCTTGAAATATATCTAGAAATAATTCAACACTGAGGGTTCAAATTGGTTATACTAATAGTGAAACAACCATATATTTCTTTTATTTTCATGAAGCCATCCGTACCTTTGTCTCATAATCACAAAAACCCACTGTAACATGCAAGAATCTAATCAAAGTAACTGGTATTTGAGAAGATTTAAGAATAATTAGTTTAAAAGGCACATTACTATTGTGTTTTACATAGAATGTTTATTGAAAAATGAGATATGTAGATGATATGATAAAGACATGTTCAAAAAAGTTCACTTAAACTTTAGTATGCTGGATTGATTAAATAATCTCTTTTAGATAGAATATTTATTTATTTTTTTGTATAAATATTGATAGGATCGGAAATATGTTTAGTGAGGGTTATAAAAAAATTAAAATATTTTTCTTTGAGTTGAGTTGAGTTATCAGCTTGAGCTTAGTTTCTCGGTCTGACCTGATTTTTCAAGCTTCAAAAAGTGCGGAAACAACTTGATCAATTAGTGAACTTTAAGTAACAAAAAGTAAATTAGAGAAATTTATTTTGAAAGTTTGAAGTCTAAGTTCGACATCTTCCACTCTTCTGTTTTTAAAAGGATCTCACTAGAAGACTTTGATCGGAACAAGTTATTTGTTCAAATCCACTTCACCTCAGTTAACTCTATTTGAGCTGAAATCCATTGTCATACAATCTGAACATAATACTATTCCGCCCGTTTACAACAACTTCACTCAAATTAAGCTAGTTTGGCTATGGTATCAGTGAACATGATTTTTGCTCTATTTTGATCCTTGGTCGATCTAATTTTTCAGTATGTGTGAGTAGACAACTTGAATTCCCTATAATGAGAAGACTGTTTGAAAACATAAGAAGATGATGATGATTGCGTCTCAGATGTTCAAAATCGTTCAAAGGTTGTTTATTATCATATTTGCCACGTCACTCGAGGCTTTTCTACCATATGAGGCGCCCCTTCTAAAATGGCTACAACTGTGTCGTGTTGGCTTTAATATTTTCATATGACCTTCTGTGTTGATATACCACATATCATCATCCTGAATTGTCAAATGTACACATATGCGAATCTTCCAATCATCATATTCCTCTTTTGAAAACATGAGAAATTTACGAAAGATGTCATTTAAATCTTTTGAGTTCAGAGACCGAGAGATCCACTCGATAGAATCACACACTTACCACTAGAAACAAAAGCTTTAGTAGTTACCAAGGTATATCTTTATTTTCTTATATATATGTCAGCACAGATGCACTTATTGTGCAATAGAGTCGGTTGTTAGGCCCATAAGTTTGTGGACGTGTGTGTCTAATTGCTGGTGTATCATATTCATTGAGATTAGTCTTATTATTCTCCTACCGTCAGCCATATCTTTAACAGAGTTAGTATTACCCGTTAAAATCGACATCACTTTTACAGCCAACCTAACCAACAGATCACGCGATACAAGAGCAGCTTGACGCACGAGAGTTTTCGAGGAGGTCACTCATCTTATTACTACTCTCACTTATACACGTTTTAACACAAAAAATATGTTTTTTAAAAATATTTAGTTCTAGAACTTGAAAATTTATTATTTGATCTTAAATTTATAAAAATTTATTTACCTGTTAACTATACTAATTAAAAAGTCAATTAAAGTGTTTTTAACTTTAAATTCGTACTAATCACATCTAAAATTTTAATTTATTGATATATTGAAGTAATTATTTTTAGAAATTTGTTTAGATATGAACGATTTTTTAAAATGCTACTGTCTATTAAAAAAATGAATATTGGATAATACTTAAACATTATGATTTTTGAACTTGATTAATAATTAATAATGAATGTATGTGTATACAGTGGACCATTACTCTCCGTCACATGATTTGCAAACTCACAACTCTCTCTCGTACCCTAAAGTGAACCCGTCGATCGCTCGTTCCCGGGGAAATCCTCCGCCGCTGTTTATTCTGCGTCGAACCTGGCCCAGTGTTTATTGCTTCGAATTTTGTAGGTGTCTTGATAAATAAAATAAACGAGTCGCGACCTAGGAAGTTTGAAGCTCGTTTCCGCCGTGAGCAGCAAGTTTCGAAGCTATCTTGGCCGTTCACCGCTGTTCTTACCTTTTTCGGTGAGCTCGCCGTATTTTTCGGTTTCAAACTTCGAGAAACTTGAATCCAGACCTCGGGTCGTGAATCGTGATTAAGAATATGTCGTGTGTTCGATTCGGTTTTGTGTGATTTAGTGTAGGTTCTTATACTAGATTGTGGTGTATTTGTTATGTACGTGCAGATTTGCGCGGAAACAAGGAATAATTCCGAATTTTAGTTGTGTTCCGAGACGTTTTGAGATGCTAGGTTCTGATGTATAAAGGGGCTAGAATTTAGGCTTTATTAATCCATTTAGGTTGAATGAGTTTCGTAAGTGCACTTGGCTGAGCTAGATTTGTTGAAGAACGATTGAAAGCTGGAACTTTGCTTGTATTTTGTAATTCAGTAAGCATGTCAGAATGGTGTGGCATCAAAATCATGTGGCTTGATTATTTAGACTTGGTTTTCTTAATGGGAATCTGTTTCCAATATGTTGATTCGTTACTTGAATTTGAATTATCTTAAAGTGCAATTTGATGTATTGTGGAAATGTGTCATAGTAATCACATTTTATGTTGCTGTTTCGTTAAGAATTTGAATCCGGTGTTCAAAGATGAATTACAGCTTCGGGTGTCAGCTGTATTTTAATTTTAACCTTTGAAGCATTGAATGGTTCAAAGTTGCATGTGTTGTGTTTTCATTCGGAACATATCCAGTTGGCACTCTGGATTCAAGTTTCACTTAGCAGCTTGTTTTTTCGTAATACTGGTTGAAATCCGTGTATCTTTTGGTAAAGACATCATGTGATGTTCAAATATGCATGAGATGAGAATTCATTTCGGATATAATTAAGATGGAATTGAATGTCTGCGTTGCGACTAAGTTAAGAGATGTATTAAGTGCAAGATTGCTGTACATTTACACCGGTTTCATTAAGGCGACTATACGTCTAATGATGGCAAGTTGGTTGTTTTGCTGTAGCATGCTTATGTAATTTATTTGACTTTGCTGCATTCATGCACTGGTTTTTTTTTTATCACTATTGTGGAATTTTTTTTGTAATCGTGCCTTGTCAGCTCCTTGTATGATTGCATGGTTTATTTGTTGTTGTTGTGCCTGGCCGGCACTTATCTATGGTTTGATTTTCCGAGCATATAATTTGAGTTTCGCTTTTCTGTTTTGTCTCTTGTGCCTTGAGGTAATGCCGGAATTTTGGTCGTTTTCCTCTGTTGATGTAAGTTATTCTAATTGCTTGTTAAAATTGTAACTAGGATTACAGGTGCTCACACCCTTGGTCCGATTAACAACGCGAGATATGGCACCGCCGGCAACTGGTGATGGCGAAGGAAGGCGGCAACAGCAGCAGCAGCCCGGTGTCAGCCAGATGCTGACCGGAATAATTAGGATAGCAGTATTTTGGTACTTCGCGTCCAAGTTCTTTGGACCTAAGCAATCTCCTACTCAGTCCTCTAATCAAATCTCCAATCTCTTTCACAAAGCAGAACCTTTGGTATGAAGATGATTTTTTGCCTCTTTATCTTTTATTTGCGAATTTGTATGAGGATTAAATATGCCATTTAGAATGCTTGCAGGATCTATTGTGTGGATCAGTGGGTGTATCTTTGATTTTGATTAGTGTATCTTTTAAAGGAAGAACTAGAAGCTCGAGAAGGAATACCAAAACCTAGTTCACTCGCTGAGTCTCGTTTCATTCATGGCTGAATGGTTAAAGTACCCCGACTCAACATTGGCGAATTCGTAGGTTAAATTCCTACTGGATGCATGTCAATGGGACCTTCCAATAAGTCCATTAGAATTGGCCCTGTATCAATGAAAGTTCACTAATTTTTCTAAGCTTGCAAAATAATTGAACTAGTTTAGTCTATCTATTTTGGAGATCAATTTGAAGGAATCTAAACTAGCACGTAGTTCATGAATTAGGTATAATAGGTAATAGAATTGTCTTGAAATAACAGTTCAAAGAATTTGAGGCCTGAATTATGGTATTTTAGGATTTGAATGATGTATTAGCAGTTGCAATTTTTGCTGGCATCATATGTGAAAGGAGTTATAGCGTGACGAAGACCCTCCACAAATTTTTTCCAGAATCCAGACTGATTCATGGAAAAGAATCACCCCTAACCTATGCCATTGAAACTTCTGAAATCTGATATATCTCAATATTTTTTTTGCCTAGATATGTTTTAAGCGAATATGTTTGCCTAGATATGTTTTTAAGATGGTCCTTGAGAAAAGAGAGATTGTAGGCATAAATAGTTGCCTGAAGGACTACAATCATTTCATTTGTTCAACAAAATGGTAACAATAACTTAGCCATGACATGTCATTAATGCTTTAAATAGAAGTAGGCCTGCCATTTAGCTAAGAATATGGATGCAACTATTCATTAACATGTCGAATTTTCTGGAAAGACTCACTATAGGATTATATTTGTGTAGTGTAAAGAACCTTGTTTGATTTGCACGCGCATAACTGGTAATGTGCTTAACTGAGCAAAAATTGGTAGTTGAGAAGCATCATATTGCCACAGGACTGTCTTGTTACAGGAGTTATACTTGTCACAATAAAACAAATATCAATTTACGGGTTTGGTAAGGCTTTCTTCTGCTAATTTTGGGAACTAAGTAATCCACAATATTGGTTTCCAAATGTCGTGCGTAATTAAACTTGTCAAGCAAGTTAATTAATGGGACTAACCTTCCTGAGAGTCAGTTTGCTCTTTGTCATGGGGATTTTCAACGTAGTAGACATTTTTAATCTGTTAAGGATTTTATTTGGAAACGGAAAATGAATAATAAAAAATGAACTGAATCTGTGAAGTTAAATGACACTTTTAGTTACAATTTTTGGCTCAATCGATATTTAAACTCTGGAGATGGATGGGTGCCTCATGATTCTGCTATGGAGGAACTATCCCTAGCACAATTAGTAGCATGTATAATGTTCTTTAGGTTTCATATGTTTTTTAAAATTTTCAAGAAAACAATTTTACGATCTGAAGAAATTTGGAATACTTTTAATTTATTTATACTTGTTTTCCTTAACTCGGTGGGGGAAACATTTGAAGAATTGAAGAATTAAATTATGGCCAATGTTCTTATGTTCTTACTTGAGCCTAGTAGCAAAGTTGATTTTTTCATATATAAAGATGATATATATATATGGCAAGGAAAATTAATAGTTATCTATAACCTGATTCTCTATCTTCAATTTTTTTGTAGCATGGAATTTGACCATGCTTTTGGATTTCAGTGATTCTTTAACTTCAATTATTTACCTTGTTCTTGTTTTCAGGACATGTGGTTATACCTTTCTGCTGAGGAAAAATTTAATGATTTTGGCAGCGAAGGAAGCCTTATCTGGCATGAAACAAATATACCTTGTGCCGTTTGGAGTGCAGAGAGTGTCAGAAGTCTGTCATTGAAGTATTATCCTTCCGAGGTGTGGTTAAATTGCTGCTGATGTAATTGTTTTTAGTGCCACTCATTTCCTCTTTGTGAATTTTTCGATGCTCCTTGATGTTTCACAATCGGTACTGTTTATTATTCATTCTTTAGAAATTAGAACACCCGATTAACTTGTAAAATTTTTACCTTTGTTTGATTCTTAGGCCCTAAAGAATAATGGCACTCTTTTTGCTCACGTTTTCTTTGCTAGATCTGGCTATCCGCCAGATCCCAATGATCCTGAGTACCAGCCATTTGCTACTTTTGGGCGAACCCACTGTGAGATGATCTTTATTTTCTTGTTATTAGGATTACTGGATATATTGTGTCACTTGTGGTGTGGGTATCAAAAGCTTATGAGTTTTTCTTTTTCTCTATAGCTGTTGTAATGTATTTACCCAAGTCGAAAGCTGACAAAAAGAAGAGTCTGTTGGGGAACTCGAAAACCTCAACTGATAATGAACTAGTGTCTGAGGTACATGTACTTGTAGTTATATATTGTTTACTTGATGTTGAAAAATTTTTGGGTTGCATGTGATTTTTAATCTTCATGCTAGTGTGTTTCTTATCCGAATATTTAAATGTTTTACATTTCACAATGGGATTATCTTATATGCAATTTGTGTGACATATATTGCTATATGAATTTATTTGTTTTAGGCAATCGAAAAGTCTCAAGTTGAAGACAAAGAGGATGGAGCAGTTGAATGGATCTCATACTGGAAGCCTAATATTACGATCAATTTGGTTGATGATTTTACAAGGTATACCCCTAGGATTCATCAGGTTGATTATGTTGTTTTATATTTATAGTACTACTGCTACGGCCCTGCATTTCATCAATATTTAATTCTCTGTGACATAGCACCAGATATGACGTTTTCCGAACCAAAGAAGTCTCTCCATTGTTTAAGGAGAGTTAACCTGAGTGGTCTCGTACAGGGGCAGTAGTCCATAACATAGGATTTGAATAATGGTGATTGAGTGGAAAATAAAAATTTTGAATCAATATATGCATTTGTTTTACGATCATAGTTTGTTATAAGTAAATAATTTGAAACATACTATGCCATTCCTTTAAGGTAATCTTCGACGTAGTTCTACATACTGATAGTTTTCTGCACATAAGTTAATTTTCAGTACAGCTGCTATGGAAATTGATTGAAATTATTGATTTGAGAAATCATTTGCCCTTCAGGCTACTGCAGTATCATATCTTGGAGCAAATATTTGTGGATTCTGCTGCAATTTTAGCATTTTCATTTGTTAGCATCATGCCACAGCATAATGAAGTAAAATTTCTTCTTGAATCTTCATAGTTGTCAAATGCGAAGTGCACAGCCTGTGCTTCAGTGCACTCCGCAGTTCACGGCTTCCATGAAGCATGCGCTTTTGTGCGTAGGGCGCCAGTTTTTTTGTTAAAAGAATATATGACGAGGACGAGGAGAAATTGACCATTATATGTGATTTCTCCTCTATTTATTAAAATGTAGAGCATTGAAAACCCTAATATCATGTCACTCTGTCCTGCATCGCCTCTGCCCTTTTCCTCGCATTTTAATATTTTATACTTAAAAGATGAAAATGATGATGATTTTAGTATTTGATATCTCATGTTTCATGTATATTAAATAAATTGACTTTTTTTTATCCTTTCGGAATATTTTATTTATTGCGCATTATTTTTGTAAAGCGTGTGTTTCGCTACGTGCTTTAAGCGCGGGGAAACTGAGCACAATGCGCCTTACTCTTTTGATTACTATCTGATGTTGTTTAGATAGTTTGGGGTCCCGTGGGTTTGTTATGTTTGGTTGCAGTTGTGGTGTTGCAGGTATTTCATGGTTTGCAGCAGTAGTAGCTGCACCTGTGGCAAAATTTTCTTATTTTGCATTTTTTTTGCAGGTACCCTCAGAATGCAGTTCCCCAAAATATTGCTCCTTGTATCCTTGATTGTCATGTGTAATTTGCTCAATCACGAGTTGTGAACTTGGCTTTCATCTTATACCTTCTGTCTTTTCTTTTTGTTTCAAGAGCTCTAGGTTACCTTTTCTATCAAATTAAATCTTAATAGTTGAAATTATTTTGTTACAGTGTTATCCCTTGTAGCGATTATTTTCAGAGTACACCTTAGTTATTTCTACATAATATCCATTTTTCACTGAGTTGCTTCTTTAATGGACCAAACTTATTTGTATGGTGGTCCAAGATTTGTATCTTCTTTGTGAATTTGCTTCTAATTGTATGCATGACATCAGGGATATCATTTGGTCATTGGGTGCTTGGACGTTCAAAGTTTATTAATAGTTTGATGGAAGCATGGCTATTATCTTTAAGTAACTAAAATTGGTATTTTTTTTTATCAAAAAACATTTAGGTTATTTTAACTGGTTCTTATTTAAAGAAAATGTTAGATTTGACACGACCCCTTGTGTTCGTGAGTAGACTAGGTCAAATTCCAATGCAATGATCAACTGATCAACAAAGAAACCAGATGGATATAAGATAGAAAGGGTCACAAACTGTGTTTTTCCTTTCAAGTGAGTTGTGCCATAAATTATGATTATGTCCTTTAAGTTTATATGAAATTTGACTCAAATAATCTGAATTTTTTGCCATCTTCAAAGACAATTTTCATTTGAATTTCCTTTGAATGTACGGGTTATCTGATTAATAAATGTATTGTAAGCGTTGACAGTCATTTTGGATATGTTGCTTAGTATTTTCTCCTTTTCCTGGTTAGAAATGCATTTAACAACATTTGATTCGAGTAAATCATGTAAGTCCACCATTAGCTTACCTCTGCTTTCTAATTCTGTAACTTACTGCTTACTTTTAGCATGAGCATTTTTCAGAATTTCTTGACTTAATTCAAGACATGAACGTTTTGCCTACTACTGGAAACTACTACCCTACCATCTACTTCAACGAGTTTTGGCTACTTAGGGATAAACTTATACCAATCAATGAGACTGTTCATGAGTTACCATTGAATTTGGAAGTGGGTCCGATCAGCATGACAAAATGGCAATTATTTCTACAGATTGACCAGTCATTCCAACTTCATAGGAGTTACGGAAGCATGATTGAAGGTGAAGCTGATGAACTTAAGGTATGATCATATTCTCATACTTTATACTCAACTTGAGATACATTCTGTCTTTCTAGATTAGTTCTGCTCTAGTGCCAGTCCAATGGAAGAATTTGTTTTTCAGCATCATGATATTCGTTCTTGTAGTAAAGATCGCTGTAAATCGCATAATATAGTTGGGCACTCAATTTAAGGATGTTATGTGGAAAAAGAGATCCTTGGTTTGTTCTACAACATTCTCATGTGGAAGAGAATTTTTCTAGAGAAAAAATTATGAAGTCATGTTATGCTTGTATTGACATAGGTTGTAAGACCAAAGACGAGACGTTGATTAAGTGGACTAGTTTTCCTTTGCACAACCTACTTTGAAGGCTGTAACAGTTTTCATAATAAAGGAAAAATCTGAAATAATTCCATATTATGATGAATTTGAAATTCGCCATATTGGATAAGAAACAACTAGTTGGGGATTTGAAAACCAATGTCAAGTGGATTTTACCCAAATAAACCAATGGATTTGTATTATGGATTTTGAAATCCTTAGCTTCAAGTCCACCATTCCATATTCAGCTTAAATGATTTAATTGGACTTGATTTGTTCGAACATTTTTTCTGAAAATTCTTAGTATCAGTGTTCCCAGTTCCATGCTCTTGAAAATGACAATGGTGCATATATAATTTTTATTGTGCACGATATTTCTGAATTTTCCTAAGGTTTGATGAAGTAATATTTGCTTGGAGATTATATATGTCTTGATAATTATGGTTCATTAGAAACTTTTTGTATGTGCATGTTTTAGAAAATGTATCAAGCTTCC
The DNA here is from genome assembly GCA_001598015.1 of Dorcoceras hygrometricum. NCBI lineage: Eukaryota > Viridiplantae > Streptophyta > Magnoliopsida > Lamiales > Gesneriaceae > Dorcoceras > Dorcoceras hygrometricum. Next base: position 11,051 of record KV006484.1, read on the forward strand.
TGGAAGCGACTAGAACAAGGCAGTAATAATGAATGGACAAAATGATGGTGCTTTTCAGAAATTCAATAATTTCTACAAACGTTTGTTAATATTTTCATTTCCTACCAGCTGATTCCAAAGCTATTTCAGCTCTAAGTTTCAGTTATTGATGGTAAATGAGTTCTTAATTCACGTGGTTTTTCGACAGAGAGTTTTTCTGGAAGGAAATCCATACCTTCTTGCTGTTACCATGGTTGTTTCACTTCTACACTCCTTATTTGACTTCTTGGCTTTCAAGAATGGTAAAACGTTTATCCCTTTATTATATTCCCTTTTTAGAAATAAACTTGCTTTTGCACCCGGTGTTGAAATATTGATTCTATGCAGATATTCAATTTTGGAATAAAAACAAGTCCATGGAGGGATTATCTGCGAAATCTGTTGTTGTGAATTTCTTTTGTCAGCTTATTGTGTTCCTCTATCTGCTTGACAATGAAACTTCATGGATGATACTTGCAAGTTCTGGTATTGGCTGCTGCATCGAGTTTTGGAAAATTGGGAAGGCCATGCATATTGAGGTTTAACTCTAAGCAGTTTAAAAGTGCTAACTGAACATTATTTTTATCGATATTTAGATAATTGTTATTTTTAGTTGTGATTTTGAGACTCTTTTTTCTTCTAGATAGATAGATCTGGTAAGATACCAATGCTGAAGTTCCGTGATCGTGAGTCATATGCCACAAACAAGACAAAGGAATATGATGATCTTGCGATGAAGTACTTGTCATATGTTCTCTTCTTTCTGGTTGCCTGTTCCTCTATTTACTCTCTGATGTATGAACGCCACAAGAGTTGGTACTCTTGGATCTTGTCATCATTTACAAGCTGTGTTTACATGTTTGGTAAACATCTCCATTTATTTCTTTTTCTTCAATTATCCCTCAATGCTTCGAGTTTCGGTGTTTGTTTTTACAATAAAATTGGGAGTGTTTTGGTTTTTGTTAATCTACCTTTTTAAATATTCTTACACGAAGCATGCCACTAGTTATCTCATAACATTCATGTTGAGCTTCTATCAAGACATATTTTATTGCTAATTCGATCAATTTTGATCATATGTTGAACTCACATAATGAAAATTTGAAATCTGGAGTATCGTACTGTCTATTGTTTTGAAGGAGGAATGAATATAAATAATCAGTCTTAGTAGAAGAACATGTATTAGGATATTTGTATCATACTACGATTTTATATAATCTCTTTTATTGTTGAGTAAACCACATACTTCCTATTAATGGCGTTATTACAAAGTGACATTTGAAATCGGATTCTCCCCTGTTTTGTTACAGTTACTATGTAGAAGCTTTGAATTATACCGTTCCTCAATTTCTTTGGTGCAGGTTTTATAATGATGTGCCCTCAGTTGTTCATTAATTATAAGCTGAAGTCTGTTGCACATTTACCTTGGAGGCAGATGACGTATAAATTTCTGAATACAATCATCGATGATCTCTTTGCTTTTGTCATTAAAATGCCTACCCTGCATCGTCTTTCTGTCTTCCGTGATGGTGAGAATACCCTCTTTCTAATGCTTATTATGGGGCATTTATAGATTCACGCAGTTACAGTAACTAACCACGCTGATAAAGTTTGTCTTAAATCGTCGTCCCCAGGATATATGAAAACAAAAAACTCCTAGTATATTGTTAAAAAAGAAATGAACTCCTAGAATATGTGAAATATGGAGCTTTTCATGGGGCATTGAGAGATTCACGCAGTTACAGTAACTAACCACACTAATAAAGTTCTTGTCTTAAATTGTCATCCCCAGGATATACGAAAACAAGAAACTCCTAGTATATTGTTAAAAAAGAAATTAACTCCTAGAATATGTGAAATATGGAGCTTTTCATTTCGTTAGTGGGAGATGGGAGGAGAGACTGCTCTTGTGGATGGAATTTGATTAAAGCCAAGGAGGTCAACATCTATATTTTTATATCAGTGGAGTGCTGAAACAGTAAAAATAATGACCAAATGTTAAAACCGGATTGAGGTTTAATTCTTGATTAGTCAGTTTGCTTTCGAACAGAAGTACCACAAGTCTGTAAAGGGTGATTTATGTACTGGGTGATAACTCCAGAGTGAAGTGACTATTTACAGGTTTAGAGTACTGGTGACTGTTGAAAGAAACTTCACTGGAATGATTTTGAAGAGAGAGGACTAGGGCCACGATTATGGTTTTGTACATTTGTATAGAACACATGAACAAAATCTTCATCGGCGCCGACCATACCACCTTCATCTGAGATATAAATGAAATGTAAAGCTTAGTTGCACTCAAATGGAACAAGTTTACAAATGCATTCTAGACTAAACTAAGATGTGGAATCTAATCTGTATGGATTATCTACTCGTTGAATTGTTGATTATGCCTGATAGTAATTACACAAGGAGGAGAAATTTTCGTCTGCAAGCTTTGAAGTGAAAAGAGTGGTGAAGAAAACGGTGTTCCTGCATGTTCTTATTTAATATTTTTCTTGGTTTGCACATTTACCACCATAATTTCTCTGTGCAGATGTTATATTTTTCATCTATCTCTATCAAAGATGGGTATATCCAGTTGATAAGAGACGAGTTAATGAATTTGGTTTTGCTGGGGAAGATGATAAGGCGTTAATCGGCACAGCTGGTGGAACTGAACAGACAGGAGAGGATAAGAAAACCAACTGATGTTTTGTTGATGAGGAAGTGTAGAACACTGGGAAGTAGAGTTACTAGATTCTCGTAGCTTCTATTTCATATAAACATATACTCTTTACTGCTGCTAAAGGGATTTTGAGATTAACTGTGTGTATGGCTGAAAAAGTATTAGTTACTTTTTGCCTTTTAATTAACTTCACTTATTCGCATATCTGGCGATGCCGCTGCCTAGTCGACACTAGTTGTTCTTTTTTCTCTTATTTCACGTACACCGAGTGGGTTTGTATTTTTCACACTTTTCTTTTCTGAATAAGATTTTACTTTGCATGTGCAAGATGCTGTATTCTTGACTGCTGTTATGAACAATTTTTTGTGTGGAACAGGAGTTAAAAGGTTTGATTGTGCATAAATTTCCACATGGATAAATCACTGATCTCGGGAATATATAAAACAGTATAATATGCATTATACATTGAAATTTAATGCTGATCAGTTTATAAAACAAGTTAATGCGGATTCTTGAATGCCAAATCTTTTAAAAGTGAGTTAAATACTTTACATTTCTTAAGCATTGTAAGAACTATTTTCATAATTTATCTTAATAATTGGCCTCTCAAGTTAAATGTTTTTTGAATTTTTTTTCGTCTCTTGGTAATTGAACAAAGTTGGGTAAATTCATTTAAATCCCAATATCAAACTTAATTTTGCTTTCCGTTCATGTCAGAAAATTGTTTGTATTCCCTGATTCTAAAAAAAATATTTCTGCACTCTCCAAGTGTATATTTATTTCACAAATAAAACTATGTACAAATATTAAAAATAGAGTAATATTATACGATATTTGTGTATAAATAGTTTTAAATTCAGTATGTGTTAAATATTATAAATTTTGGTTAAAACAAAAATAAACTAAGATTATATCAGCTCGAAGGATAAGCGATCAGATCGTCAGAACGAACATCATATTTTGTTCAGATCAGGGCCTACCTAATTAAAGACAACTCGCTTTATATATTATATAAGAGCAGAACAGCTTAGAATGGCATATCAGCTCAAGAGCAGAACAGCTTAGAAGAGCAAATTAGTTCAAGAGCAGAACAATTTAGGAAGAGCATATCAGCTTAGAATAGAACAGCTTAGAGATGTTCAGCTCAGGGTCAGTTCAGCTCAGGACAGATCAGAGGAGCAGTTCAGTTCAGGTTTTCATTTCGCTACATATTGCTCGACAAATCATTCCAATTCTAGCATGATTCGATGTATTAACTTCTGAGAATTAATTTATAGTCGTTGCGACACTTTCGCCTAAATTCAGGAAAGTTCAAGTGCTACATCGTGTCAGAGTTGCCATTTTTGAGCAAAAGACGAAAAATCATTTAATGAATAGTACTATGTATAGTACGTGATGGGTTATGGGCCGAGCCATTGATTTCCTATGCCAAGCCCAAGGCCCAGTCCGCAAAGGATCAAGATAATTATCGGTAATTGGGCCCAATGTCCTGATAGCAAATTGTCCATGGAGTCACAAAGAAATGGGCCCGTTCAGACAAGGCCCATGAAACACTCAACGCTCTCTATAAATAGACAGCTCCGTCTCATTTTTAAGGTACGTTCTGAATAAGCCGCAATTGGTTCTTGAATTATTATATCTTTCGAGCAACCGCTGACTTGAGCGTCGGAGTGCCTTCGCCGGGAAACCTCCCGGCGCCTCTGATTTTGCTTTGTGACGCAGGTAACAACCCACTCAAATCTTTCATTGGAGCTCTCATAGGACCTCAACTTATTTGCTGAAGCACCGAATCGACCCGTCCGATTTTAGGCAACATCAGCTTGGCGCCGTCTGTGGGAAAGTTACTTCGTCATTCGAGAATGCATACACAACCACTAGCCTCTCGCAACGCTGATGAGAATGGTTGTTCGGATCCCAAGGCTCCAGCACGCTCCGAGTTGCGACTCACTCAGGAGGCCTTGGAAACACTAATGGAGGAGACCGCCACTCGAGCGGCAACCGCAGCGGTGAACCATTTTGTGGCTTCTCGTCAGTACAGAACTACGTCGAGCAGCGACTCATTCACCCGAGATACGGGTAGAGAGAAGAAGTGCAGGATGACTGATACAAGTATCTCGAACCGCGATATTCCAAAGAAGAGTACTCCGCATAACGAAGATGAGGGCGATAGTAGCCTGCGTCGCGCCTCCCCGGGAAGGACAATGTCCAAGGGTCGCATTCCCGATCATGGTTCTCGAACAATCAACGAAACTAGGAGCTCGTGGGGAGCTTTGCCCGCTCGCCAAAGTCCCTTCACAAATGACATCTTGTCCGAGACACTACCAAAGGGAGTGAATCTGACTAATTACCGGATTTCGATGGTACCAGTGATCCGCAAGAGCATATTGATAAGTTTTATGCAAAAGCAGATCTGTACAGCATGAGAGATGCAGCTTACTGCAAGATCTTCCGCACCACTTTGTCTAGGCGTGCGTTGGCATGGTTCAACAAGTTACCGTCAGGAACCATTGCTAATTTGGAGCAACTCACTCAGCGTTTCCTCCAACAATTCTCGATCAATAAGAAATATCCTAAAATAGCCGCTTATTTATTCAAGATTGTTCAGAAGGAAGGAGAGAGTTTGAGGGAATATGTCAAGCGATTTACGCAAGGTGTTCATGAAGTCCACCATGTTAACCATGACTTACTGGCGGGGATAATGCAGCAAAACCTCCGCCATAGAAAGTTCAAGGAATCTATCGCTGGAAAGCCATCGGCAGATTTGGAGGAATTATTGCAGAGGGCCGAGAAGTACATACGCATAGAAGAGTCCACCGAGCCGCGATACTTGGCAAAAAGCAAAAGATACGACGAGAAGGCCGAACATCAAAAAAGGGAAGAGAAGCGAGGCCCTCAAACCCCGTATCCTGAGGGTACCCCTCTCAATGCCAGGCTAGCCGATATATTGATTGTAGCCTAAAAGCAAGGTTTGTTGCGTCCTCCTCGCCCTATGCAAGAGAATGCGAAGCGCCAGAGTTCTGATAAGTACTGTAAATTCCATAAAGATAGGCGGCATACCATTGAAGACTGTTACAGCTTGCGAGCAGAGATAGAGAAACTTATCAAACGAGGATATTTAGAGAATTTTGTGGACAAATCCCATAGTCAGAAAGAGAATGCGAAGCGCCAGAGTTCTGATAAGTACTGTAAATTCCATAAAGATAGGCGGCATACCATTGAAGACTGTTACAGCTTGCGAGCAGAGATAGAGAAACTTATCAAACGAGGATATTTAGAGAATTTTGTGGACAAATCCCATAGTCAGAAACGCAGTGGCGAACATCGGAATGAGCATCCTAGGCGTGACCATGCGAAAGGTCGAGATAATAGTGTGAAGCAGGCCGAGAAGGACGAAAATTTACCCACTGGAGGAGTGATTGCAGTAATAACTGGGGGGGCCAGCATGTGGCGACTCGAATAACGCTAGGAAAGCCCTTGTACGGGCTGCGAGGGGGGGCAATATGGCTAACATGCGCATCCCCCATCAAGTATTTGAAATCGGAACGACTCAAGTTGATATATCCTTTAGCAATAGAGATTTGCAGACCCCGCGTGACCCTCATAATGACGCGTTAGTCATTTCCGCCACTATTGCTAACTTCTGGGTCGAGAAGATTCTAGTGGATTCAGGAAGCTCGGCAGACATACTATTCTATGAGGCTTTTTCTAAGCTAGGGATAAGCAACGTCCAGTTAACAAAGGTGAATACGCCACTGGTCGATTTCTCAGGCGCAGTAGTGGAGGCCTTAGGGAATATCGTTCTCTCTATCTCTCTGGGCTCACACCCCCAAAGAGCCACCAGAATGATCAAATTCTTGGTTGTCAACTCTCCGTCAGCATATAATGTGATACTGGGAAGACCAAGTCTCAATGCATTCCAAGCAATTGCATCAACCTATCACATGAAATTGAAGTTCCCGACCCCAAGCGGAGTAGGGGAAGCCATCGGTGATAGCCGTCTTGCAAGAGAATGTCATGCAATTACCTTGCGAAGGTCAGTGGAGAGCAAAAGAAGACTGAGCCTGAGCGAGACTTCATTAGTGCACATGAGCAGCAAAAGGGGTAAAAGCCCGCCCGACGAAGATGTTCACATGGGAGATGGAGAAGAAGTGGATAAAGAAAGAATAGTAGCTACTGAAACCCAAGAACGCATCACACCTTCGGAAGATCCACCGAGAACAAACTCGAAGAATGTATATGGAGCACCAGTAGGTGTACAATAGCAAGTTAAGGTGTACAATAGCAAGTTAATTTTTGTTATTTCCTCGTCTTTTTCAAGCATTTTATTGTTATATTATCAATTTTCGTCAATAAGATTCGCAGGTTTTTCCTCAAAGATTTTCTTTTTCTACATATGTGCGTAAACGCACCTTCGCCAACGAAAGCTCTCCACATTTAAACGTCAACGACCCAAACAGTCGCGAAAGGCAACCCGAATGTAAGAGGTCTAACAAGCCCTATCGGAGCAAAATAGCGAAAGGCAACCCGAATGTAAGAGGCCTAAAAAGCCCTATCGAAGCAAAATAGCCAGCGACTCTGTAAGAGGTCAAAATGAAAATTATATTAAACTCCGGGATAATCCACCACATATAATGTGAGTTTAGGATTCCCCATGCGACAAGATCTTGGGAGTCTGATCCGATCCCAAGTAAACTATTGGCAACGTTACGTTATCGTCGACAAGAGAATCGCCATTTATTTTGATAGACAACGACAACAAACATCGAACGAGAGCACAAATATTATTTATTCATTGAATAAGTAAACGAAGGTCAGCACTACAAAGAACAAAGAATCCAAAAAAAAAAATCCCTATGCACCTACGCCACAAACTATATTAGAAGAAACAAGCAAAATTTCTGACTGCTGGAAAACTTTCGAAGACCCGTCAAATGGGATTCTGGCGAAGAGCATCTATCATCTCGTCATCATCAATATAGCCCAATATTTTATCAAGGGTACCAAGAAGCTCTTCATTACTTTCGTCTCCAGACTCCGGGACACTAGGCTCTATCATCCTCACTATATCCTCAGACACTAGCTTCGTCTCTCGCAGTTGACATCGACAGTCGATCACTACCTGATCGTGAATGCTCAAAGCCTGCTGAAGTACCTCATCTCTGAAAGCCGACGAGGCTCGATACTCTTCGACCGCTTTCTCCCCAGTGCTCGCCAATAGAGTCTTCCCCAAAGTTGAACTGAGAAAGTTTTCACCTGTCGTTAGCTTCACGGAATATTTTTCCTCAAGTTGTTGCAACTCCTGTCGCAGTACATCGTAACTTTTCGAATTCTCCTCCAGCTCCACACGCAAGGTCTCACAACTCTTAGACTTCTCATCAGACTCCTTTTGCTTCTTCAATAACTCCTCGCGAAGCATGGTGATTTCCTCATGGAGTTTACTTTCACTATTTCGGGACCTCTCTTCCCGAAGCTGAAAGGTGCTAGCCAATGAGAGGACCTGCAAGCATATCATTGGGATCCGGATCACGCCCCCCGGCGAGGCAGCGGAAGAACAGAAAACATGTGCCGGGAGACGATCAATACGATAATACAAAATTCAATTCTATGACATTCATAGGGTGTTTTAAGGAATACCTGATTTCCTCATGGAGTTTACTTTCACTATTTCGGGACCTCTCTTCCCGAAGCTGAAAGGTGCTAGCCAATGAGAGGACCTGCAAGCATATTGTTGGGATCCGGATCACGCCCCCCGGCGAGGCAGCGGAAGAACAGAAAACATGTGCCGGGAGACGATCAATACGATAATACAAAATTCAATTCTATGACATTCATAGGGTGTTTTAAGGAATACCTTGCTGGCACTTGTGCCTGGATCCAACCGGAATTACAAGAACGCCGGCTCTTCACGGTAGGTGGCGGTAGATCCGTCAATCAGGTCCACGACCAGAATCGATCTCCCTCCAATCAGCCTGCACTAGAAGGCTGAAGGATTTTATCGCCAATGGATTCTCCTCGAAAAAATAGGCCGGAAACAATTTTCCGGCGAAGCGACGGCGG
>KV006484.1:31651-42819 GCA_001598015.1 Dorcoceras hygrometricum
CTTATCCTCATTTTGACGGCCCAATCGACTAGGAACAGTTCAGAATACACAGTGACTATTAGATGTGTTTCATGATAGCCGTCATACCCACTATCACATCTAACAATACACTTAGTGCATTCTAGGTCTTTACTCAACGCAATTGTAAATCATCATACACACAATGAAAGTAAAGAATGCCATATAAATAAAATGCGAATATCATATATAAAGATTGTCATATACAAGAGTCTATAAACCCACACGCCATAAGTTGGCTAGTTGGGCATCTACTCTAACACATATCACGAGCAATACATGTCTCATGTAAAGCGAAACAATCATGATTGGGTCATAACAACAACAGAATAGCATACCTGGCAAGCATTCCAGGCAAGGGCATGGGTCAGTGACTCGGTTGGCCGTGATAAGAGATGAAGTACGTCGTGATCTCCAATAAGAGTTTTTCCCATGCTCCAACCCAAATCCGGGTCGCTCATGTCCCAAAACGAGTTAGCCCTATCCCGACGATTGACCCCTTCCATGAAAAGGTGGCCGCCTCCCGAAACATTATGAGGTGCCCCGTTCTCCACTTCCCGACTTCTCTTCAAGTTTTTCTGAGCACCATCTTCACCCGACTGCCGGGGAACGTCGTCAGATTTTGGTCCCAATTCTTTTCTTCTATCGATCGTACTCTTACCATCCGCAACAGGGCGTTGCCGCGGTTGAGGGGAGCTACGTCTATCAGTTGACCGAGGTGATCCCATCCTTCGGGGAGCATCACGCGAATCGGGCCCCACACGTCTCCTCGGTGGCCTGACCCAAGGAGCCTTCACTGGACGACGACCTGCTCCATTCTGAAGAGCTCGAACTTCAGCCAGATCTATTTTCTTTCCTGGATTATGAGAGAATAGTTAGATACTAGTCCAAAACAACAAGTAAGACGGAGCATACAAAGAAACAAGATAAATATAACAACATGGAATATCCGCAAACAATATAGACAGTGGAAAGAAGGAAAAATATCTGTACGAAAGGCAATTCTTAGCATGGAAGCTACCAGGAGGAAGTAGAAGCCTAGGATCAATTGTCTCGTCAAAAAGCCCTAACGACCCGCACTCAAGTTGTAACGCATGGTGCGTTCCACCAATTTTGATTTTACTAAGCCCGGAGCTCCACGTAGTGGGCACCACCCACACACAGTCTCGAACATACAAAAAGTTTGACTTTCAGCTGCTTCTAAGAGAACAGATGCGGGACAAGAACTTACAGTCTAATCTAGGCTGAAAATAAATATATGAACCTGGGCCCGTACAACGCGTTGAGAAAAGAGCGTGGAATAGATCTAAAGTCACGGGAATTCTCGTTTATATTAGGTATAAATATAATTTATACCTAATTTTTATCGGAGAAAAAAGATATGGTCCTAGAGAGTAAACACATTTTTATGTGGTCAGGGAGTGCAAACACGTAATCTTTCTGACAGGGATTGGAAACAAATTTATGTTTGGATCTAAGGAGTTAAAGCAAAATTTACCCATTAGTTAAAGTTTAGTTCATCCAAATAAAACGCATGTTTTGATGCAAAGCTTTCACCACCATCTAATTCTTTTTGCCAGTACTCCTCAAGAGTAAAACACCCCCATGCCATGATTTATTTCTCGACAAGGATTGCTTCCTCGATTAGTTTACTTCTAGTTTCAGTTTGTTACGAAGATAGCATGAGATGGTGATGAGATATAAAGGATTATTAAAATTCGAGCGAGTTATGTAATAGTATTTAATAAATTAAAATATGTCAGTTTGATTAAATTTGGGATAATGAAATGACATATTTATCTTTAAAATTAATTAATATAAAATAATAATAATATGATGATATAATTATAAATTTAATTAAATGATTTGATTGATGTGTACTAAATTAATACTTAATTGATTAAGATAAATAATACATGTACATGCAGATTGGATTATATTGATATACTAGTTTTATCATATAATTTATATCTCTTGCATTGGCCTTTTTTTTTGGCATTTCGACTTGTCGACTTTTTGCTTCCTATCCAATTAACAAGCTATCACAAAGGACATGCTTTTGGGCATAGGTGATACATACTGAAACTATTTACTTCGTATTAATATCTCAACTTCGTGTTAAATTATTTAAAAATATAAGGATAAAATTATGTAGTTCCGTTTCATGTAATCCAAATTATAAATAAAATGAAAGGAAACCAAAACGGAAGAAGTGCAATTTATATATTTTCATTAAATTATACATAATTAATAGCCACGATGTATGTATGATTCACATCGATCACATGTAAACTGTAACCGAAATAGCAACCATTTAATCAAATAGCACATGCTAGCAAGTAAGTTACTAGCAAATCAGACGCCTCAAAAGAATCCATGGCAATATCCAAAATTGTTATTGCCAACAAAACCACTAGACCCCACGAAAACCTGACCAGGTTTAATCTCGTACTGATAAAAAACCCCGTCTTCCCCGCCCCCATCCGGTCCTAATAGAATAGCAGAGGTAGCCACTTGAGACATAACCTTAGCAACTTGACCGCCTACATTTTTTTTCAACTCTTGAATGGCATCCTGTAGCTGCTCCAATTCATGCAACCCTAGTTTATCGATAGGGCCCTCCCACCAGTAGTGGCTTTGATTCGATTTCCTCATTTGGTCCAATGCCTCACCCCTTTTTCTCTCCATTTCCAACTCATTCAGAATTTGTCCCAACTGCATGTTTAGTTCACATACAGTGACATTCCTTTGAGCCTCCATAAGATGAAACGGATTAGAAGTCGTGGCACTAGGGTTTAGGTTCAAGAATCTCTCGACTATGAGCTCCACGTTCGGATGCCCGAAAGAGAAGACTTTTCCAGCCGGAGAGAATACTATAATGGCGATTTCCACGCCGCATAGTGTGCAGAGCTCACTAGCTTTCTTGAATAGTCCAGATCGTCGTTTCGAAAACGTCACTTGTAAGTGATTTTTGACCTCAATTTTCGCAATCTTGATCTTTTGTCTGCCCATGCTTGGCTTCTTTGCCATGCTGAAATTTGTATTGCTAGTAATTCTCAGTGTATAGTTTTTTTCCGCGAATGAAGATGGAGAAAAACTTTGGTTTCAAGAAGGATATTTATAGGGGTCTTGATCTTTATTTCAACTAAATGCAGGTCAGTTTCTTTCTTTTGTGTGTTGGATGTTATAGATTATCTGGGAGTTGGGAAATCTTTATATTTAATTCATGGATTTTCATGTTAATGGTATTAAATAACTTAATGATGTCATACTGTATTATTGAATACTTGAGGAAAGAGAATTATTGGCAAGAAGAAACGTATAATATTTGTAATAATTCCATGTAAGTTTCTATACTTTTACCAATGAAGTTAATTTCTAGCTTAATTAAAAGTAGAACAACTAGATGATTTCATATACAATAAGATGACATGAAAACTCTACACGTAAGCAAATGAAACTTTATTTGCCCAAAAATTTTCTTTCATATTAGTGCATTCAATATCATAGATTTTATTTTTGGAATGAAAAACTCTATTTGATTTTTTGATAAAAATAAATAGGAAGACGTTTAGGGTACGTTCTAAACATCAAATGAAAATGAAAAAGAAAAAAAATAATGCGATGATAATTAATATATCCAATTCCAATTTTTGGAGATACCATCATGAATTACATGATACAAAATGTCCAAATCTATATAAAAAGAGAATATATAAGTATACGTTCAAAAGTCAAAAGAAATCAATAATACATATATATTAATTAATTCTGCGAGTCATTATACTAATGATGAAAACGTTTCACGTTGTAAACTCATTGATGAGATGGATTTTGGCATATATAAATCATAAAGTTTATTTTAATCTCTATGTTTAATCGTAACTTTAAAGTTATTATTATCGTCGTCGTCGTCGTCGTCTCTCAAATTCTTCAATATCTTCTTCTATCCAGAGCAATATAAGATTCTGAGTTTATGCTCAGATATTGAATGACAAAATAATTATTATATGTCGAATATAACTTTAAGTAACAAAAATACAGTAAGTATGAAAATAGGTAAGAAGGAAAAATGAACTCACTCTCCTAGGGTTTTCTATTTGCTGTAAAAAATAAATAAAGGAAACAAAAGTTGAGCTCTTGAGGATTTTAACTCAAGCCTCCGGTGTAAAAAAAGGGGACCTAAGTACTAGACCTATTGGACATTTTTAAGTTTTAAGGGATCAAAATTTATATATACTTCAAAAATAAAATTTCTTATAATGTACCACCAGCCATATCCCAATAGAGATAAAATTATTCATAAAGATCCGATGTTACTCTTTTATAGCTCATCTAGTTAACCATATCTAGAGCAATCTAAATTATGAGTTTATGCTCAGATACTGAAAATAATTATTATATGTCGAATATAACTTTTAGTACATAGACGTACTCATATGAATGTGGAAAGTTTACAACAAAAATACAGTAAGTATAAAAATAGGTAAGATGGAAAAATGAACTCACTCTCCTAGGGCTTTCTATTTGCTTTGAAACATAAATAAAGGAAACAAAAATTGAGATCCAGGGGATTTTCATTCAAGCCTCCAGTGTAAAAACAAGGGGACCTAAGTACTAGACCTATTGGACATATTTAAGTTTTAAGGGATCAAAATTTATATATACTTCAAAAATAAAATTTCTTAATAGTGTACCACCAGTCAATCCATATCCCAATAGAGATAAAATTACTCATAAAGATCCGATGTTACTCTTTTACAGATCATCTAGTTAATCATATCAAGCATATCAATATCAGTAGTTTGACTCACGATAGCTTACCAAGAGATCACACATCTCAATATTACTCCCACATATGTTCGCTTAACCCAAGAACGGGTGTTCACGTCTCATTTCGGTTTTTGTTTTTCATATTTTTTTGGGTTTTGTTCAATTTTTTTTTGGTTTAACATAACAGTACCGCGAACCGATTTTTTTTTCATTTTTTCTTTTTTTCATTTACGTTATTGTTTACTCAAATCGTTATATGATTACATGCCATTTTTTCAAAGATTTTAAAGACGTATTTTGTTATAGGAACAAATAATCTACCTTATATTGAGATCTAAAAATGTATTATTTACAACGTTGTTATTAATTTGATCCAATAACATCTCACATAATACATGGAGAAATGAATTAAGCTATAATTTTTTGGGAAAATATAAAATATTCGATTTTGTTTACTTGTATTTTGATTTATATTTGAATGATATTGTATTTAAATATTGAGTTATAAATAAAATTTTTATATAAATATATCAACCTTTATTCACCGTTTAAGATAAATTTTATATTAAATATCTTAGGATTGCTATACAAAATTTTAAAATTAAAATATCATTACATTTGGCAATGATCTAAAATAATAATATATTGCAAATTTGTAAATTTATATTTTGCCGCCATTGTAGGTATAAGTCCTCACATATATAACATATTTTAAAATTTCAGTACTAATAACTCAAACAATCACATAATAATAACTCTTGGATCTGTATTTAAAGATCAGAATCTTAATTTTGATTAACACAAACCTGCTGTTATTTTACTAACAGTTTAATCAACTGTGCAGTCCCCTCGTCATATCAGAGCAGCCCTTGAAGCAAGCTGGTGAATGACAAACCAGCTCAGATTGAGGAAAACAAGATCAGGGATTTTGGTTAAGCTGGATGCTTATGAGAGAGAGATGAGTTTATTGTGGATGATGTAGAAGAAGATGAAATGCGGAGGCAGGAGTCTATGATTGTGAACAATGTCACCTATGATGACGTGAAGGCGAAGGTGACACGGGTGACCGTATAATATCTGTGAGGAGTTTGACGAGCTCAAGGTGACCCTCGTAGAAGAAGAAGAAATCCAAGAGCAGGGTGCACTCCATCAGTCTCCATAGTCGCAAGCTAGATCAGATAAGAAGAAAAATACTGAAGCAGCTTAGCAGCGAACATGATCAGAATTGTAGACGAGAGCTGATAGCGCAGACTAAGAAGATGTCTAAGCTGGAACAGTGAGGGTACGTCCAAGCTGGTACAGTAGAAGACATCTAAGCTGGAACAGTAAGAGGACGCCCAAGCTGGTCCAGTAGAGGACATCCAAGCTGGTTCACCAGTTTGGAAAAAGAGCAGGTTCAGATTCAGCTCGGAAGTATAGCGGTCAAGTGAAAGCTGAATCAGAACATATGTGATTAGATCATCCAAAGAAGAGAGATATAATCACTGGTGCAAGATTTGTCAAGTGTAGAGAATCACATGTTGTCGTGGAGAAAGATCACAAGCAAGTACACATAATCAAAGAAGAGACTAGCAGGGAGCAAACAACTCAGAGACCAGCTGAGACAAACTAGCTTGATGATCTTGTCGATAACGCCCAAGCCAGTACAATACAAAACAAAGACAAGTGCAGAGCATCTTAGAGCTTTACAATAGCAGATAGTGAACAAGAGCAGAACAGTTTAGAGCAAATGGGAACAAGAGCAGTTTAGATGAGAAGCAACCAGCTCAGAGAAACCAGCTCAGAAGAACAAAGCAGTTTGAACATAAGCTATGAGAAGATTGGATTAATCTAGTTCAAACTGATTTGTCTGTCCTGTCCACATCAGGTACAATGTTCAAATTCCGCAATAGCTGCAAGCACAGCTATGAAGAGAGCTTAAAGTCAACAAAGCCCGCAACGCATAAAATGACAAAGGACACAAGGTACAACATTGTCAGAAACTTTTACAACGGCTATAGCTTTGTGTCCAACGGATATAATTGCACAAGAGGCTTCATATACATCAAGCAGACAGCAAGCAGAAAGAGAGAAAAAAACGAAAAGATGGAAATTGGAGTGTGTGTGCGCAAGAGCAAAACAGAATACAAGTGCAGAGAGGCATAAAACAGAGAGCAGTGCTTAGTCGTAAGCTTGCACACTCATGTGGCAGCTGATGTGCAAGCTTGTCTGTGTACCTAGGTGTGGGCTGGTGTACATGCCTTGAGCTTCAATGAGTTACTATAGACGACTGCACAACCCTGGGAAGACATCGATATACCAGCTTAGAGAGAAGCCCTTCCCAATGTGTGAGAATACACTTGAGAGATAACTTACACTGCATAATTCTCACACACGATTCACTCACAAATAGGAGAGAGAGCTGATTAGATTAGTTGAGTGAATCAAAACCACAAACAAAACTGATTTCCGATCAGTCTTTGAACAGAGACGTTAAACATGTTCCTATTGTAGTCTTTCTCACTGAGACTTAAAAGAAGTGCTAGTTAGACACACAACCTGCGAGCTGGTGTGCATTTGTGGCTAGGAGTTCTCGCAACTTGAGGGCTGTTGGATCGGGTCTGTGCACGAGGTGTAAGATCAAATCTTTTAGTGGATCCTTTCTATATGGAATAAGGGGAGACGTAGGATATTCAGCTCCGAATCCATAAACAAATTGCAGCGTACATTATTTACAGCTTTCTGAAATGCATAGCATACATGTCTTACTGTTTATATAGCTTTTAATTTTCAGAGAGTAGTTCAGGTGGTTTCCGCATGATTTTATATCTTATCTGATATACTTCTCGATGCTCAAACCTTTCAAAAAAACATGAGCTATTGCAGCTCGTTTTTACTCACCAGATCGTGGAGTTTTCTCTGAGCTAGTTTAGCGCTGTGCTGGAACCAGCTTAGACGTGATCCGGTTTATAGCTATTACGTGCAGTCTTTTCAAAACCTTTTTAAATGCACGTAATATGCTTTTAGTTCCTTAATCTGGGAGTTTGCGACACGAAAACTGATCTCGCATCAGTTTTCGTTTCCATCAATAACTTAATTGAAAATTTTATTTTGCCAAATATTATAACAATATTACCTGTTAAAATATATAACAAACGTAATTTTTACTGAAATTATAATTTTAATTCATAGGTTTGAAACAATTTCTTTCTCTTTTCTGATACTTGACTACTTTCTAATTTTTTTAAAAATTCTAAAAATTAGTTTTCAAGAAATAAAAAAATTTCGATTTTTGACCAAAAATCTGAACTGAAAAACCACAAGTCTTTGTTTTAACCAAACGAATCGATAAGTTGGTAAGGTTTTCGTTTTGGTTTTTTATATTTGAATTTCATTTTAGCGGTTAAACTGAATGGACACCCTTATCAATTTGTCTTATATGTGGTTGTAGATTTTTAATATGGATATGTTGGATCTGTTAAGTAGATCAGATATTCATTTTTAAGAACAAAATTTATTGCTTTGTTTCTAATAGTTTACGTGATTGTGCAGGCTAAGCTGAAATTAGATCAGATCAGACCAGACCGATAGCTGAAAAATTGTACAATGTAAGAAGAATTGAGCTCAGTCGAGAAGAAGAGCAAATCAGTTTGGAATAAGATCAGTTCAGAACAACAGAATCAGCTCAGAGAAGAATCAGTTCAGATCAGTTATAAACACAGAGAAATTAAGTTCAGTGAGCAAGCGCAGTAAGAGATCAGAGCAGAACAGCTCAGAGTTAAGATAAACCAGTTCAGGGCAGAATAGGTTCAATTCAGAAGTTCAGATCAGATGAGAGTAGATTAGAATAGAACAGAACAGATGATATCAGAACAGCCGAGAACAAATAGTTCAGATCTGCTTAGAGCAGATAAGATCAATTCAAAAAACAGTAGAGAACAGTATAAATCAACTCAGAGATATGCAGAACATATCGGATGAGTTTAAGAGCAGTCAACTCATAGAATCGAACAGAGCAGAGCCGAATATAACAGAATAGAAGGGTATCAGCTCAGAGCATCTTAGAACAGATCAGATCAGACGGAGAGCAGTCAGTGCATAGATCAGGTTGAAGCTCCATAATAGATGAGTTCACATAAAAAAATAAGAGCTTAATTAAACAGAACAGATCAGAGCGGAGTCCTTACAATCAGCATGTTGGATCTGTTTCTACAGATCAGAATCTAATTTTTGATTCACACAAAATCTACTTCTATTGTACTAATGCTCTACGTGACATGCGCAGCTTGATAAGACTGGAATAGACGTGAAGATATCCAAACTGGAACAGTGAGGGGATGTCTGGGCTGAACTGATTGAAAATATCTAGCTGGAACAGTAAGGGGACGCCCAAGCTGGTACAGCAGTTTACTTCCAGAAGTACAGGGAACACCAAACTGGTTCACCGGCTTGGAGTAGGAGCAGCACGAAGATCAAGCGCAGAATGTTGAAGTGCAGTAGCTCAAGCGCATATCAAGTGCAGCGTACAAGAGCAGTGATTGAGTACGGAGCCGTATACAAGAGCAGTGATCAAGTGCACGCTTCATCATTGAGCACGGCTATAATCAGTTCTTCATAGGTATCCCAGTCCTTGGTAAGACTAAATCAGAACTGATTGACGGTGTGCTTTCTGATGATTTGGATGAGGTGTCTGAATGGATTAAGTAGGCAAGCAAGTAACACTGGGGCTCATGACGAGAATAATAGAGCCCAGCTGGTTAAGGACAAACCAACTTGAAGTTAAAAAGACCAGCCGGGAGAAGACAAACCAGCTAGCCGTATGATATCTGTGAGAAGTTTGATCTCACAGATATATCAACCAGCTAGTTGGCAATCAGCTGGGATGGAGCAAAGCTGGAGCCTCAAAGCAGCTTAAGAGCAGAACAAGCTCAGCTGCAGACAAAAAGAGGCGCAGATGCAGAATTTCTCAAGAACAAATTAAAGATGAAGAGCAACTGTTGGGGATCCGGATCCGCCCCCCGGCGAGGCAACGGAAGAACAAAGAATAAAGGCCGGGAGACGATCAATACGAAAAATAGAATTCATAATTCAACATACATAGGGCGTTCAAAACGAATACCTTGCTGGCACTTGTGCCTGGCTTCGACCGGAATTACAAGAACCCGGCTCTTCTCGGTAGATTGTGGTAGATATCCCCAATCCGGTCCACGACCAGAACAGAGACTCCTTCGTCAGGCTGCACTAGAAGCACTGACGAATTCTGCACGAACGGATTCTCCTCGAAAAACTAGGCCGGAACGATTTCCGGCGAAGCGGCGAGCGGCGGCGGGCGGCGGCGGGCGGCGCACGGCGGCGGCTTGTGAGTGAGGAAGGGGAGGGGCGGCTATGCTTTAGGGTTATGGTTGTCCGAAACTGAATATTATGATCTGAAAAACCATTTTTCAGAACCCCAGTGCAAAATGACCGTTTTGCCCCTCAACAGCGGGAAACCCCGGTTTGACCCCTGTTGACTTTTGGGAAGTCGCACTTCCCGAAATCCTATTCTCGTGCTCAACACATTGAGCTGAGTATTCGTGCGGGAATCTCGAATTCAGTACTTGTGTGACCCTCAA
The DNA here is from genome assembly GCA_001598015.1 of Dorcoceras hygrometricum. Lineage (NCBI taxonomy): Eukaryota > Viridiplantae > Streptophyta > Magnoliopsida > Lamiales > Gesneriaceae > Dorcoceras > Dorcoceras hygrometricum. The sequence goes on from KV006484.1 coordinate 42,034, forward strand.
TGGTTCAGGGATACAGCTAGCCGTGGGCCCACAACCATTGTGGCTCCGGGATCACAATTCCGGACCTGCCCAATGGATCATGGTAAAGCGTCTAGCAACATCGCCCCATGATCCCCTAGGTATCACTGATAGTGCCTGCAAGAACCAGTCGGTCGTGGTTAGCGTACAGTACGGTCCTTTCAATCCATATATCCCGATCAGATCAACGACCATTGTTAAATCGAGAGTCGCTATAGATCCGATAGCCATGCATACATCTTGGAGATCGAATAGTGACATCGCAAGTGTAACTAGGTAAACACATTTACCTAAAACACTTCTAGTACTCTGGCCAGAGATTTATACACTATTATCCCCTCAGATAGCATAGGATATCCACGCATGTCTACGAGCGGTGAATCCTCGACAACGATGCATCGACTCCTACATGCATCGGGGTCTCACCCAATCCCGACGCCTTATGACTCCAAGTGAGTCGGCAAACGGGTCAAAGTGAGACGCCTATCATGTAGAGTCTCAATGACGTCTCGAGTCGTGAGGACTAATCAGTACAACCAAGACCTCGGACTTATCCACTCGACCAATGGTAACCACTTGGAAAGTCCGAACGAGGGTAGTTTGATAGATCACCAGGTCACTATCTATCTGCATGCTCAGAACATCACAATGTTCCCTACCAATGAAACATGGTACTTCGCATCGCAGATACTAGTCTCGAACTCGGGCAGCCTTATCCTCATTTTGACGGCCCAATCGACTAGGAACATGTTCAGAATACACAACGAC
>KV006486.1:2413-17104 GCA_001598015.1 Dorcoceras hygrometricum
GATTTACGGTCTCAAACAAGCATCGAGGATTTGGAACCTAAGATTCGATGAAACAATTAAGGAATTTGGTTTCATCAAGAATCCCAAGGAGCCATGTGTATACAAGAAGGTAGTTAAAAGCGCTGTGACATTCCTCGTACTTTATGTTGATGACATTCTACTCATTGGAAATGATGTAGGAATGCTGCAGTAAACCAAAGTATGGTTGTCTAGTAGATTCTCGATGAAGGACATGGGTGAAGCATCCTATATTCTTGGAATACAGATCTATTGGGATAGATCGAAACGGATGCTCGGACTCACCCAAGCTACCTACATCGATACCATACTTAAGCGGTTCTCTATGGAAGAGTCCAAGAGGGGACACCTACCTATGTGCCACGGGGTCACTCTATCTAAGTCTATGTGTCCGAAGACTGATGAGGAGATAGAGAGCATGACACGTGTACCATATGCCTCGGCAATAGGTAGTATTATGTATGGCATGATCTCAACTAGACCGGATGTCGCATATGCTCTGAGTGTCACGAGCCGCTACCAGGCCAACCCCGGCCAATTGCATTGGAAGGCTGTGAATGATATTCTTAAGTACTTGCGAAGGACTAAGAATATGTTCATGGTCTATGGGGGTGGTGAACTGAAATTGGAAGACTACACTGATTCTAGCTTCCAATGTGACGTGGATGATTCGAAGTCTACCTCTGGATTTGTATTCATGCTCAATGGTGGTGCTGTCTCTTGGAAGAGTTCCAAGCAAGACACCATCGCGGATTCGACCACTGAGGCTGAGTACATGACAGCATCAGCTGCTGCTAAGGAGGCGGTTTGGATAAGGAATTTCGTCCAAGAGTTGGGCGTCATTCCTGATGGAGTTGGTCCAGTCCCGGTGTACTGCGACAACACAGGTGCCGTTGCGCAAGCAAAGGAGCCTAGGTCTCACCAAAGATCCAAACATATACTGAGGAAATACCACATAATCCGGGATATTATTGCTAGAGGTGACATAGCAGTTGAGAGAGTCGCCTCTGCGAAAAACATTGCTGATCCACTTACAAAGCCCTTGCCAGGACTGTGTTTGAAAAACATCGCGAAACAATGGGACTGCGTCTGATGAGTAGTTGGCTATAGGGCAAGTGGGCAGGACTGTTGTTTGAAAAACATCGCGAAACAATGGGACTGCGTCTGATGAGTAGTTGGCTATAGGGCAAGTGGGAGATTGTTAGAGTAGATGCCCAACTAGCCAACTTGTGGCGTGTGGGCTTTATAGACTCTTGTATGAAACTATCTTTATATATGATATTCGCATTTTGTTTATGGCGTTCTTTATTTTCATTATGATTATAATGTTAACAATTGTGTTGGATAAAGACCTAGAATGCACCATAGTGTATGTTAGATGTGATAGTGGGTATGACGGCTATCATGAAACACATCTAATAGTCACTGTGTATTTTGAACTTGTTCCTAGTCGATTGGGCCATCAAAATGAGGATAAGGCCGCCCGAGCTTGAGACTAGCATCTGCGATGCGAAGTACCATGTTTCATTTGTAGGGAACGTTGTGATGTTCTGAGCATGCAGATGGATAGTGACCTGGTGATCTATCGAACTACCCTCGTTCGGACTTTCCAAATGGTTATCATTTGTCGAGTGGATAAGTCCGAGGTATTGGTTGTACTGATTAGTCCTCACGACTCGAAAAATCATTGAGACTCTACATGATAGGCGTCTCACTTTGACCCGTTTGCCGACTCACTTGGGGTCATTAGGCGGCGGGATTGGGTGAGATCCCGATGCATGTAGGAGTCGATGCTTCGTTGTCGAGGATTCACCGCTCGCTCTCATGCGTGGATATCCTATGCTATCTGAGGAGATAATAGTGTATAAATCTCTGGCCAGAGTACTAGAAGTGTTTTTGGTAAATGAGTTTACCTAGTAACACTCGCGATGTCACTATTCGATCTCCAAGATGTATGCATAGCTATCGGATCTCTAGCGACTCTCGATTTACCAATGGTCGTTGATCTGATCGGGATATATGTGTTGAAAGGACCGTACTGTACGCTAACCACGACCAACTGGTTCTTGCAGGCACTATCAGTGATACCTAGGGGATCATGGCGCGATGTTGCTAGGCGCTTTACCATGATCCGTTGGGCAAGTCCGAAATTGTGATTTTGGAGCCACAATGGTTGTGGGCCCACGTCTAGCTGTATCCCTGAACCATTGAGGGTCACACAAGTATCGGATTCATGATTCCCACACGGAAACTGAGCTCAATGTGTTGAGCATAGGAGAAGGATTCTAGGGAGTGCGACTTCCTAAAACTCAACAGGGGTGAAATTGCGATTTCCCACTGTTGAGGGGCAAAACTGTCATTTTGGACTAGGTGTCTGAAAAATTGTTTTTCACATCATAATGTTCAGTTTTGGAAACTGAGTCGATCGGTTCGATCTGATCGTCGATCGGAGTTATGATGAAACCGCAGTGAATTAAACGAACCGAATGTTCACATGGACCTGGGTTGGACCCAAGTCCATTGTGCCGGTTCAAGCCCATGAATGACTTATAATTACATGAGTTGTATCTAGGGCTTAAACACTACAATTAAACCACATAACCTAGCCTCCAAAACACCCAAATCGGCCCCCACCTCTCCCCACCTCTCGGCCACCACGCGCCGCCCTTCGCCGGACCTGTTCCGACCATCGTGAAGAGGTGTTTCCGTCCGTGCAAAATTCGTCAAGTCTTCTAGTGCAGATTGACGGAGGAAGATCGATTCTGGTCGTGGACCTGATTGACGATCTACCGTCGCCTACCGTGAAGAGCCAGTTTTCTTGTAAATCTGGTTGGAGCCAGGCGCCTAGAAGCCAGCAAGGTGACAATTTCTAACATCCTATGTGTGATTTTGTTGCCTCTATTGAATGTGTTGAACGTTTTCCGGGGCTAAATTTTGTTTTTTCCGCTGCGCCTCGGGAAGTGGGATCCGGATCCGCCACCGTGTTCCAACAATTAAATCTCACGCCAATTCCCAGCTACATCAAGCTCAAATCCGTACCTTAAATTCCTGAGATACAACTAGAAAGAAGATTGCTTCAACGAATAGTCCGAGCGACACACAGATCTGTCACCTGCTAGCCAATACAAACCACTGCTCAAGGACTACATCTCAGAAATGCCACGGTTGTGAGTTATCAACTCCACCAGCACTAATTCTACCTTTGTACACTACAAAAGCTCTAACAAATCTTAAAAATGTAGAACCTTTACTTACCCCAACAAGCTAGGTTAGGATTCTAACAAACTAAACAAAGGAGATGTCTCTGCGATCCTCTTCCAGCTCCTCCGATGCCTAAGAGAAGGGTAAGAAATGAAGCTCCTTAACGAGAGGAGTCCAACGCTACCTCAATCGTAACAAACGATGGCCGGAAACGACGGGAATTCTCCTGAGAAACTCACGGCGAACAGTGTTCTAGGGTTCGAAGAACAGAAGTCGACAATCGAGAGATTATTTCGCTAAGTATGGAATCTGGTATCTCAAATCGAAGACCAAGTCTTCCTATAAATATAACTCGCAACGGCTGAAATCTGGTTAAACATGTCCACCGACAAAACCAGCAGTTGCAACAACCAACAGCTGCTGAATTCCATAACTAATAAATCTCAACAACACAAAACGATGTCGCAAAGTGACACGTCACTCACTACTTGCGACTGGTCCTCAAACCCAAAATCTGGACAACCCCACGAGTGGATGCTCCATAAACCAAAAGCTGGTACCAGACGTTGCATCAAAATGCTGCTTTTCCAACTTACGTAAACGACGTCGCACAGACCCAACAGCTGGCCGCTAACCCCTCGTCTGGATTCCTTAGCGCTAACCAAAACGACGACGCACAACCTACGTCATCGAGATGCTAGCTCTCGCGCAAAATAACCAGACGCAAGCTACAGTAGAGTTGACCATCGTTGACATCTGCTCTCAGCTGGTACCAGTCGCAATATCCAAAATGGCGTCGCAACAACTAATCCAAATGGTGCCGTATCCAACTTATCAAAAAGCTATCGTTTTGCCCTCAACAAACAAAATAAAGCAACGGCTGGTTACAAACACGCTACCAGACTTCACAAAACACAATGCATCCAGATTTCATAAAAAGGACGACGTATCACAATTTCGCGCTACCAATTAAACGTTGCGATTGGATTTCACCACCGACCAGCTTCCACATCAAAACCAGCTTTCACCACAAAATACTAAAAATACGAAAACTTCCAGAATTGCTTAAAGTGTGAAATCTGACCCGAAAATGCAATCCAAAGCCTCAAACAGATATCTGAATCACCAGAAATCCTTAAAAACCAATTAATTCCAGCCAAATTAATCTTAATACAATCCAGGTCTCACATTTCTCCCCCACTAAAAAGGATTTCGTCCCCGAAATCACAACAACAACTCTGGAACACATCACAACAACAAAATACAAACAGGAACTCGCCTAACACAATGCCAAGAGTTCAAGATAACTGAGCAAACAATTAACAACAACTAGGGAAGAAATACAACAAAAAGCTACAAACTACTGGAAATTTAGCTCAACAGCTACTCAAACAGATGCAGCCACTCGCGCTGCATCTTTTCTTCCAGCTCCCAAGTAGCTTCTTCCCTACCATGTTTGCTCCATTGTACCATTACCAACGGAATGGTCTTATTCCTCAACTGTTTCTCTTTTCTGCCTAGGATCTGCAAGGGATATTCTTGATAGCTCACCGATTGATCTAGCTCCACCTCGTCAGTTCTAAGCACATGAGACGGATCTGGTTCATACTTCCTCAACATGGAAACATGGAAGAAGTCATGAAGAGAAGACAACTCCGGAGGCAATAACAGCCGATACGCTAAAGGGCCAATCCTCTCAACAATCTCATACGGTCCGACGTAACGAGGGGCTAAATTTCCCTTGTGTCCAAAGCGCATGACACTGGGAAACGGAGAAACTTTGAGAAAAACTTGATCACCAACCTGAAACTCGAGAGGTCGACGTCTCTTATTCGCATAACTGGCTTGCCGATCCTGGGAAGCTTTCATCCGCTGTCGAATAAGATCCATATGATCTTTCATTTGCTGCACAAAGTCAGGGGCAGATAGCTGCTTCTCCCCCACTTCTTCCACAACATACCGGCGATCTGCACTTCCTGCCATACAAAGCCTCGAACGGCGCCATACCAATCGCTACCTGATAGCTGTTATTATAGGAAAACTCTACTAAAGACAACGCGTCTTGCCAGCTACCTCCGAAATCCAACACAACAGCTCATAACATATCATCCAACGTCTGGATAGTTCTCTCAGATCGGCCATCTGTCTGGGGGTGGTAAGCTGTACTCATAGCCAATCTGATACCCAAAGCTTTTTGCAAACTCTTCCAAAACCTGGAAGTAAACCTCGGATCTCGGTCTGAGACGATCGAAACAGGCACACCGTGCAGTCTAACAACAAAATCAACGTACAGCTTCGCCATTTTCTTCAACGAGAAGGTCATCCCATAGGGAATAAAATATGCAGACTTCGACAAACGGTCGATAACCACCCAAATAGCATCGCATCCCCTGTCCAGAGGCAGATGCATCACGAAATCCATAGCTATGTGCTCCCAATTCCATTGGGGCACTTCTAAACTCTGCAACAGACCACCAGGTCTCATCCTTTCGACCTTAACCATCTGACAGTTCAAACAACGAGCGACAAAACCAGCCACGTCACTCTTCAGGCCAGCCCACCAGAAGTGCGGCTTCAACGCATGGTACATCTTCCGTGCACCAGGATGAACACTATGTCTGCTACAGTGCGCTTCCCGAAGGATCTCCTCCTTCAAATCAATGAGGTTTGGCACAACCAACCTGCCACGAAACCTCAAACACCCATCGGACGAGACAGAATAATCCTCAAGTTTGCCATCCCTGACCTTCAAATTCAACTCGTGGATGGAAGGATCGGTCCTTTGACCTGCTCGAATACTAGAAACAATCTGCGGCTCCACTTGGAACGATGAAACCACAACACAATCTTCAGCCGGGTAGAATCTCCAACCCGTAGTGTTAAGATGCTCTTGATCCTTAGAGATGTACAACGACGCAAGCATCTCACTAGCCTTCCTGCTCAAAGCATCGGCCACTACGTTCGACTTCCCAAGCTGGTACTTGATTTCACAATCAAAGTCCTTTAGCAGCTCCATCCAATGACGTTATCTCATGTTCAAGTCAGGCTGCAAACAGATACTGCAAACTCTTGTGGTCCGAGTACACCACAAATTGTTCGCCATACAAGTAATGACGCTAGATCTTCAACGCAAAAACAACGGCCGCTAGCTCCAAATCATGGACTGGATAACGAGTCTCGTGCGGTTTCAGCTGCCGTGAAGCATACGCAATGACTCTATCATTTTGCATCAAAACACAGCCCAATCCATTGAGCGAAGCGTCAGAACAAACAACGAAACCACCTGAACCGGACGGCAGAGCCAACACAGGCGCATTATTCAGCTTCTCCTTGAGCAGTTGAAACGCATTCTCACACTGCTCAGTCCAATAAACCTCTTGGAAGTAATGACGCTAGATCTTCAACGCAAAAACAACGGCCGCTAGCTCCAAATCATGGACTGGATAACGAGTCTCGTGCGGTTTCAGCTGCCGTGAAGCATACGCAATGACTCTATCATTTTGCATCAAAACACAGCCCAATCCATTGAGCGAAGCGTCAGAACAAACAACGAAACCACCTGAACCGGACGGCAGAGCCAACACAGGCGCATTATTCAGCTTCTCCTTGAGCAGTTGAAACGCATTCTCACACTGCTCAGTCCAAATAAACCTCTTGTCTTTTTGGGTCAATTGAGTCATCGGCTTGGCTATGCTAGAGAAACCTTCGATGAACGACGATAATAGCTCGCTAAACCCAAGAAACTGCGAAGCTTAGACACATTCCTGGGATGCTCCCAGTTCAGAACAACATCAACCTTACTGGGATCCACAGAAATGCCATCCGCTGAAATGACATGACCCAGAAATACAACACGATCCAACCAAAACTCGCACTTGGAGAATTTAGCATACAACTGCTGTTCTCTAAACCTCTGCAGGACAATTCCCAAGTGCTCCTTGTGCTCCCTCGGAGTCTTCGAGTACACTAAGATGTCGTCAATGAAAACAATCACAAAATGGTCTATGAACTCTCTAAAAACCCGGTTCATCAGATCCATAAAGACTGCAAGCGCGTTAGTCAACACAAACGGCATCACCAGAAACTCGAAACATCCGTACCTTGTACGAAACACAGTCTATGCAAAATCTGGGTCTCTCACTCTTAGTTGATGGTACCCTGAACGAAGATCAATCTTCGAGTACACCGCAGAACCTTGCAACTGATCGAACAAATCATCGATTCTCGTTAAAGGGTACTTGTTCTTGACAGTAGCTTTGTTCAGCTGGCGAAAATCAATGCACATTACATTGAGCCATCCTTCTTCTTCACAAACAAAATGGGCGCTCCCCACGGTGACATACTAGGTCGGATAAAACCTTTCTCCAGCAAATCATCTAACTGCACCTTGAGTTCTCTCAAATCCGCAGGCGCTAGACGATACGGGGCATGAGAAATCGGAGCTATGCCAGGCACCAGCTCTATGCTGAAGTCTATCTCCCGCCTCGGAGGAAAACCAGGAATCTCCTCTGGAAACACATCGGGAAAGTGTTGCACCACGGGAACGTCCCTGAGCTGAACACGAGAAGAAGAAGACGCATCCAAAGCGTAAATCAAGAAGCCAGCATTACCCAAGGACAACAAGCTGAACATTTCCATCGCTGAGACCAACGGGATCTTCGATCGAGAATCCTGGCCATAGAAGTCCAACTTCTCACTAGACATAGGCCTAAAACGCACAATCCCATGGAAACAGTCCACGGAGGCCCTATACTTGGAGAACACGTCCATCCCAACTATACAATCGAAGTCCCACAACATCAAACGGATCAAGCTCGCCACCAACACATGCTCATCAAAACGCAACACGCCATCCAGCAAAACCTCATCGCTGAGACCAACGGGATCTTCGATCGAGAATCCTGGCCATAGAAGTCCAACTTCTCACTAGACATAGGCCTAAAACGCACAATCCCATGGAAACAGTCCACGGAGGCCCTATACTTGGAGAACACGTCCATCCCAACTATACAATCGAAGTCCCACAACATCAAACGGATCAAGCTCGCCACCAACACATGCTCATCAAAACGCAACACGCCATCCAGCAAAACCTCCTGGGAGAACAAGCTCGCACCGCCAGGGGTAAAAACAGAAACATCATCGCGCAAGGGAATGGTACACAGACCATTCTCAACAACAAACGAATCAGAAACAAAAGAATGCGATGCATCGGTTTCAAACAACACACGTGCAGGAAAATAGAAAACAAGACAAGTACCTGCGATCACCCGACTCGGCGTCTCCTCGGCCTGCTCCCTAGTGATGGCGTTAACCTGAGCATGCTGGGGTCTAGAGAAGAAAGGCTGAGATGACTGTCCGAACCACGATGGACCAGGCTGTTGAAATGGCCTAAACTGAGTCTCACCCAACCGGGGCTGCTGAAACTGAGGGGAACGACCCCTAGACTGACCTCCTCGACCCTGAGGCTGGGCCGCGGTCTGCTGTGATCCAGCTGATGGACACACTCTAGAAAAATGCCCGTACTGACCACAAAGGTTGCAGGAACCCTGAACACCAACACACTGCGTAGAAGGATGCTTTCCACCGCAAAAACCACAAAACTCAGCCCGAGAACCGTTGCTACTTGAGCTTCCCAAACCAGAAGAGCCAGAACACGACTTCTTCTTGAACTGCTGACCGCGGGGTCGGAACCTCTAACGACCAGACTGCTGTGCCACCTGTGGCTGCTGCTGCTGCTGGGGCTGATAGGCTGACTGGGAGGATTGTGAAGACTGTGCTCCCTGAATAGCAGGACGACCACCCTGTGCTACCTGCTGCCTACGAGCACGATGACTATGAAAACCTTCCTCAATGTCGATGGCACTATCCACTGCCTCAGCATACGTCTTGGGCTTACTGGTAAGCACCATCTGATACAACTTCATTCAAGCCCTCGAGAAATCTAGTACGCTTGGCCCTCTCCTGGCCAGAAACATGGGGAACGTACGCCAACAGAGAAGAAAACTTCCTAGCATACTCCCGAACAGTCATGGAACCCTGCTCCAGATGATCGAACTCCCGCTCCCGGGCGTTCACATAAGACTCGGATACATACTCTTGCCGGAAGGTCTCGCAAAAACTGCCCCAAGATATCCCAACGCCGGTCTCCAGCAAGGTACTCGAAGTGCCTCGCCACCAGCGCTCTGCAGCCTTCCTTAGCAAGAGGGTCGCTAAACTCTGTCGAAGATCATCATCATACTGCACCTGATCGAAAAGACCAATGATTTTCCGGAGCCACGAGTCTGCATCCTCACTGGACTCATCACCATTAAAGACCGGAGGGTTCATCCGCTGAAACCGTGCTATAACAACATCCATCCGCTCCATCGGGGGAGGCAAGTCACCAACTTCCTCCTCCTCATCGCGCCTACTACTAGAACGACTAGGAGCGCTACGCCAATCCTCATTCTGTCCTGTCGATTCCTCAAACTGCCCCCTCTCTACCACGACGTCTAGGCGGCATCCGCGAAAACACTCAACAGGATCAAGCAAAACAGAACAGATACAACATACATAGCACATAACACAAATATGCAGCACGTAATCACATAGATCAAGCACATGCAAAACACGACACTGTGCCTAGACTCAAGTGTGATCAAAGAAATTGAGCTTATCCCAGCTTAAGCTCTGATACCAAAAATGTCAGGCCTCGTGCTCATAACAGAGTAAAATCATACAAACACACGCGGAAGCTATCAAAAGGCGGGTAAAATTTTCGCTTTTGGCCTGACGGTTAAAAACAATATAATTTAAAATAGTGCGATACTCAAAATAGATATCTCAGTTTACAAATGAAACCAACAAGACAACAAATGGCTACACACCATTTCAATACAGTACAACATACATGCACAAGTATCAGACTCCAACCACTAGCTACAACAACGAAGCACAGGGCATCCCCTGGCTAACAATACTGATACATAAGTATATGCTATACACTACAGGGATACTCTAACCACCTCCTGGGGCACCGCCAGCTGGGTTAAAACCACGACCAGCTGTAAAACCTGGATTCCCTGAAAACAACACAAACAAGGAAAACAACCAAGCCCCAGAGGGACATGGGGTCAAACCCTAGTACGGAGAGCAACTGAAATAGCTAAAGAAAAGCATAAGATAAAATGCAGATGCTATGCATGAGACACCGGATAACAACTGAAGGCTTCAACCAACAAGGGAGCCTAGGAACTCAAACATAGCTCCACAAGATCAGCAATGAATCAGTGGCCACGGGGTGTGTTCAAAGTGTGGTAATGAGCCACTCGCCTTGACACTACACCCAAATACCAGATGCAACAAACAACTCAACCTGGCGTTGCCTCGCCCACGAACTGTGGTAGTTAACCACTCGGCGCATGGTGGCTAACAAAACCCAGCAGGGAGATGAGAGTGCGGTATTGCCGCTCGCCCTCGCATCCTGGTAAGAAACAACAACAAAACAACGAGATACAAAGCAATGACTGCAACAGAGATATGAATGCAGTATGGGAAATGCGTGTATGCATAAACATAGCAGCTAACATCAACAGCAATCACATATGCACACAGCAACATCCACGGCAATGCACCAGCAGCCATCTAACATTAAATCTCACGCCAATTCCCAGCTACATCAAGCTCAAATCCGTACCTTAAATTCCTAAGATACAACTAGAAAGAAGATTGCTTCAACGAATAGTCCGAGTGACACACAGATCTGTCATCTGCTAGCCAATACAAACAACTGCTCAAGGACTACATCTCAGAAATGCCACGGTTGGGAGTTATCAACTCCACCAGCACTAATTCTACCTTTATACACTACGAAAGCTCTAACAAAGCTTAAAAAGGTAGAACCTTTACTTACCCCAACAATCTAGGATAGGATGCTAACAAACTAAACAAAGGAGATGTCTCTGCGATCCTCTTCCAGCTCCTCCGCTGCCTAAGAGAAGGGTAAGAAACGAAGCTCCTTAACGAGAGGAGTCCAACACTACCTCAATCGTAACAAACGATGGCCGGAAACGACGGGAATTCATCGGAGAAACTCACGACTGAACAGTGTTCTAGGGTTCGAAGAACAGAAGTCGACAATCGAGAGATTATTTCACTAAGTATGGAATCTGGTATCTCAAATCGAAGACCAAGTCTTCCTATAAATATAACTCGCAACGGCTGAAATCTGGTTAAACATGTCCACCGACAAAACCAGCAGTTGCAACAACCAACAGCTGCTGAATCCCATAAATAATAAATCTCAACAACACAAAACGACGTCACAAAGTGACACATCACTCACTACTTGCGACTGGTCCTCAAACCCAAAAGCTGGACAACCCCACGACTGGATGCTCCACAAACCAAAAGCTGGTACCAGACGTTGCATCAAAACGCTGCGTTTCCAACTTACGTAAACGACGTCGCACAGACCCAACAGCTGGTCGCTAACCCCTCGTCTGGATTCCTTAGCGCTAACCAAAACGACGACGCACAACCTACGTCATCGAGATGCTAGCTTTTGCACAAAATAACCAGACGCAAGCTACATTAGAGTTGACCATCGTTGACATCTGCTCTCAGCTGGTACCAGTCGCAATATCCAAAACGGCGTCGCAGCAACTAATCCAAACGGTGCCGTATCCAACTTATCAAAACGCTATCGTTTTTCCCTCAAAAAACAAAATAAAGCAGCGGCTGGTTACAAACACGCTACCAGACTTCACAAAACACAATGCATCCAGATTTCATAAAAACGACGACGTATCACAATTTCGCGCTACCAATTAAACGTTGCGACTGGATTTCACCACCGACCAGCTTCCACATCAAAACCAGATTTCACCACAAAATACCAAAAATACGAAAACTTCCAGAATTGCATAAAGTGTGAAATCTGACCCAAAAATGAAATCCAAAGCCTCAAACAGATATCTGAATCACCAGAAATCCTTAAAAACAGATTAATTCCAGCCAAATTAATCTTAATACAATCCAGGTCTCACACTCTCTGACAATCTCCACGTCTGAAAGTGACGGGCTCTCTGCTAAAGTAGTCATCGTAATGCTGGACAAGAACGACGGACAACCGCTATCGATAAGCTTCCTCGCCTGCTTGAAAGATATAAGTCAAGGGTTTCTCTTGGCTCGAGCTGCTGTGAAAACAAAAGACTCTCCGCTAAGGGATCTCAGCTCCACAGTCCTGCCCTGTAAGTCGATTACGGCTCGATAACCTGCTAGCCAGTCCATCCCGAGAATGATATCGAACTCTGGCATAGGGAACACAATTAGATCTGCAAAAATGGTACAGCCCTGTAGCACCATCTCAAGATTCCTAATGATGCTGGCCATACGTAGCTCCTATCCAGATGGAATTGTCACCAACATATGCTCCGTCAGGCACTCCTGAGAAATATCCATCCATTGTACAAATTTCTCAAAGATGAAAGAGTGTGTCGCCCCTGAACATACACTCTCTCGGTGGCAGGCTGTGACATTTGCGGGCACTCAAAAGATAAGTGGTCCGGCTGTTTGCACTTGTAGCAAACTCCTGCTCCCTTTAAGAATTTTCCCGCATGCTGGCGTCCGCAGGATTGGCATGTGGGCTTCTCTATCAAGGGCCCGGGTCTCGGCGCCTGCTGATTTTGTGGTCTCCCAGAAGGCACGGGCCTCGACGCCGGTCTCGCCTGTCCTTGCTGCATCTGAGGTCCAGTAAATGGCCTCTTGGCCTGAGTCTGTACCTCAGGATGCACCTGGAAGGGTCTCTTCTTTTGAGCTTCCGTGCGAATGTTCTTTAGTGTCTGCTCGGACCTGAAAGCTCTCTTGAGTGCATCGGCATAATCATTGTGGTCCGCCATCAAAACATCCCTACGGATCATGGGGCTCAGACCATCAAGGAAGTGCCGTAACTTCTCCGCAGGATCTTCGACAATAAGGGACGAGAAGTGGTAGCCCCTATCAAACTTCTTGACGTACTCCGCGACGGACATGTCTCCCCATCGGAGGTTCCTGAACTCCCTTTTCAGCTTTGCATGTACGTCAGGGGTGAAGTAGTTGTCGTAGAATAGTTTCCTGAATCCAGCCCAATCCAGCATGTCTGGATCCACAGTCTTCTATGCTCCCTCCCACCAGAGAACAGCATTCCCCTTCAGTTGGAATATAGCGCAACTCACCCTAGAAGCATCCTCCAGCCTCATGTAACGGAATATGTTCTCCACAGATCTGACCCACTCCGCAGCAAGAAACGGGTCAGTGGAGCCCGAGAACTCTGGGGGTCCCAACTTCCTAAACTTCTCATAAGGTAGCTCCAACCGTGTTTCCTGTGAAGTACCGGTATTCTGTAGCAGAATCTGTGCAAGTCCCGCCAGGACCTGCTCGCTAGAGCTCAGAGGGGGTGACGGTGTTGGTGTCTGTGGTGGGGTCGCTTGGCGTCTATGAGGCATATGGGGTTTGTAACAATATTCACTACTTAATCTCAACATGGCTTAATACAGTAAAGTCATATAAATTAACAATCTCATAATAATATTATAAATACCTCAATCTCATAAATACATCAACACCACAAGATAATATGTATCCAATAACAATAAAGAAACCGGTAACTACAGTTAAACACTAGGACTTACAGACTTCGAGGCGAGACTCCTTGAGTTTCTCGCAGTCAGCTGTAGGCACAACCCAAAACCAGAACCATGCTCTGATACCAACTGTGATGCCTCAGATTTAAAGACTGCCCACACTGTACCAACACTGATCTTTTCAGCGTGTTTTATCCTCACTCACACGCACCCTGAGATGTTAGAGTAGATGCCCAACTAGCCAACTTGTGGCATGTGGGTTTTCATTGACTCTTGTACAAACGATCTTTATATATGATGTTCGCATTCTTTTATATGGCATTCTTTACTTTCATTATGTGTGTAATGATTTACAATTGTGTTGAGTAAAGACCTAGATTACACTAAAGCGTATGTTAGATGTGATAGTGGGTATGACGGCTATCATGAAACACATCTAATAGTCGCTGTGTATTCTGAACATGTTCCTAGTCGATTGGGCCGTCAAAATGAGGATAAGGCCGCCCGAGTTCGAGACTAGTATCTGCGATGCGAAGTAACTTTCATTATGTGTGTAATGATTTACAATTGTGTTGAGTAAAGACCTAGATTACACTAAGGCGTATGTTAGATGTGATAGTGGGTATGACGGCTATCATGAAACACATCTAATAGTCGCTGTGTATTCTGAACATGTTCCTAGTCGATTGGGCCGTCAAAATGAGGATAAGGCCGCCCGAGTTCGAGACTAGTATCTGCGATGCGAAGTACCATGTTTCATTGGTAGGGAAAATTGTGATGTTCTGAGCATGCAGATAGATAGTGACCTGGTGATCTATCGAACTACCCTCCTTCGGACTCTCCAAGTGGTTACCATTTGTCGAGTGGA
>KV006494.1:1294-16908 GCA_001598015.1 Dorcoceras hygrometricum
AACCATTGAGGGTCACACAAGTACTGGATTCGAGATTCCCGCACGTATACTGAGCTCAATGTGTTGAGCACTTGAGGAGGATTTTGGGAGTGCGACTTCCTAAAAGGTCAACAGAGGTCAAATCGTGATTTGCCGATATTGAGGGGCAAAACGGTCTTTTTGCACTGGGGTTCTGAAAAATGGTTTTTCAGATCATAGTATTCAGTTTTGGAAACTGAGTCGATCGGTCCGATCTGATCGGCGATCGGAGTTACGATGAAGTCTCGGTGATGGAGATGAACTGAATGTTCATCCGTTGGGCCGGTCCAAGTCCACCTTTAATTCTACTTAAGGTAGAATTAAGCCAAGACTTAACACACTTAACACTACACTCTAACCTAACCCTAGAGCATCACAACCGCCGCCCCTCTCCTCTCCACAAGCCGCCGCCGCCGTGCGCCGCCGCTGCCCCTCTTCGCCGGAAAATCGTTTCCGGCCAATTCGACGAGGAGAATCCGTCCGCGCAGATCTCGTCACGCCTTCTAGTGCAGGGTGACGAAGGAGTCTCGTATTCGGTCGTGGACCGGATTTTCGTTATCTACCGTAGTCTACCGTGAAGTGCCGCTTTCTTTACGAAACCGGTCGGAGCCAGGCACAAGTGCCAGCAAGGTAGTGTTTTGAACACCCTATGAATGACATTAATTGTTAATTGTTTTTATCGTATTGATCGTCTCCCGGCATCTATTTTCTGTTCTTCCACTGCCTAGCCGGGGGACGAGATCCGGATCCCAACAGCTCACTCTCAATCTCTTGAATATCTCAAAGCACAGCAACAAGAGCACAACATTGAAATGGTTCAATCACACTCTTCTCTGCCTGCCATTGACTACATTGACAGATGTGGTGTTCGTCTTGCTCATTTCTATTCCATAGCAAAATCCACTTGTTGGGTACGGCCCGTGATGTTGATGAATGGAGTTTGGACGCCTGTTCAGGGTCCTGAATTTTGGAGAAGCGGTTGCCACTTGTCGTTATTTTTGAACAAACTGATAATGCCAGCACCTGCCATTCAAGAGATTTTTGCTCCTCATGTCTCTCTTATTGCGCCTATACTATATTGGACAACAGTCCCGTGGATAATCAGAACTTGGCAATGGACCAAGGTCTGTGAAGAAGTTGTTAAATTTAGTTTGTCTGGTGGTCTGCGACCAGTGCGGGAGGATGTCTGCCAAGATATTACAGTGCGCATGGAGCGTATTCCCGAAGATTTTCTTCGCATATTTGCATAAGGTTTGGCTTGTCACAGTTTTGTTGATTCAGTCGTCCAGAGGGACTTGGGAGATATAGAGGAAGTTGTTTTAACGGATGTTGAGGAGGTAGACTTGGTTTCTTCCGATGTATCTACAGTGTATCGATCTCCTTCTCCACTGTCACCAGGGGTCGATTTTCTTGAGCATGATCTGCGTTTTGCACTTGGTCCTGCTATCTTCTCCCGTGTTGAGCAAGAGGAGCGATTATACTTTGTTCAAAGCCCAGAATCTCCTCCAGCCGTCTCTCCACATCATGCATCCAGTTCCTCCTCTACTGATGTTTCCTTGCATTTTGATTCTACGGATGTACCTATGCATGCTCAAGCTGACACTCAAGCCCCCGCTTCAGTTGAGTTTACTAAGTTTACCGAGGCCCTTGAAGACCTCCGATCATCTCTTGCTCAGCGCATTCATGACTCCAACTGCGAGATGTTATCCAAGCTTAATGCTGTTGAAGTGGGTGTTCGTGGGGATCTTCTCAAAGTGCAAAGCCTGCTTCGCCAGTCTTTTGAGACTGCGTGTCGAGTTCTTGAGAGACAAAGTAATACTCAAACAGCGCAAATCACTGATCTCAAAAAGGGCTTGATGGCACCCGTTGGCACTATCTTTGGCGACCTTTTTGATATCAAGAAGAAGCAACGGGAGCAAGATGGCAGGCTCACTGCAATGGATGAACAAATTGCTGCTATCAGGAGCGAACATTTGGATTTTCAATCAAAGATAGCAGCAGACATACTGAGCCTCTCCACCCAAGTTGGTGACATCGCCGATTTCCTAAGAGGTGGTGCTGCCAAAAAGGGGGAAATGGGAAGTAGCAGCCGCCCCAGCACTATTGTGAGAACTCAAGCTCAAACGTTTATGCTTCCACCAACAACTGGAACTTTTGAAGAAAGAGTTGCACAGGCGAGGAGACACATCATAGAGACTGGAAAAGTTATAAGTATGGAAGAGGCTGTTGAAAGAGTTATTGAAGCCGACAGAAGGGAATCTGATAGGTTGGAAAGAGAGAGGAGAGAACGTAGGCAAAGCAGGAGTGGAACTTACAAAAGAAGAAGATGATACTGATTAAAATCTCCTGTACTTTGTTGAGTAAATGATATTTGATCTTGGAACAGTGGAGTGATTGATTTGGTTATTTGAGTTATCGGGGCAGAAATCTACCGATTAAGCATTGAGAATGGAGATATCTGCCAACAGCTCTTGACTATTGTATCGAAATGGTATCTGCCAACAGCAACGGGAACAGTGAATTGCTCTACCATCAGAAAGGGCCATATGCATTGATAAGTTTACTCGACAGATTTTGAAACAGTACTATTTATCGCTGGTGACATCAGATTTCGCTACAGTGTTGTTGTTGGAAACAGTGCAAGTAACGTTTACTATCGACAGCTTTCGTAAACAGTTAGCTCAACATGACATCGTTTGCATCAACGGATTTGATAACGTCAGCCACAGTAGACATCATGACTTCATCATCATTTTCAGCTACAACGCTCCCAACAGATATGATGACATCAGCAGTACTGAAGTTGGTAAATGGATAGATATGATGACGTCATCAGTGCTGAAACTTGCAAAATTGTTGAATCTCGTTTACCGCGACAAATCTCTCGACAGCAAGGAACTGTTCATTCATCTTCTTCAAGAAGAGATCTGTCGATAGAAATGATTTCAGGCGCAAGCAAAAAGTTGATTCAAATTCGATCGTATACTCAATTGGAAAATATCGATGGCCAAAACAAGAATCCCTCTTACTGCCTGAAATTAAGGAGACGAGATTGGTACTATCTTTGGAAAAATAGTACACATTGGCAGAGGCGTTTTCAACGGGAGAGCACTCATAAGGAAATGATACTCGCATCCCTGACGAAACGCAATTTACCATATAATTGAGCAGGATTGACGGCGTTCTACTGTCAGGAATTCAAAAAGGATTTGTTGCCTTATCTGGATTCATCGACCGTTGGACGAAGATTATAAATAGCAGACATTTTGCATTGAAGATCTAACTCGCTACTGCTATTACTGAAACGCTGTCAAAATACTCCCAGAGCTTACTCCTCATTGAAAGCATTCAAAGCTCAAGCACTCGAAGAATCTTCATTCATTTGATATTCATCGTTATACCTTCGAGTGTCACTCTCTGGTTCACATTATTGAATCAAGTTTCTTTGTTTTAGAAACCAGAGATTTTACAGTACTCACAGTGTACTCATTGTTGTATTTTATTGAGTCTGTAACAAACGGACTTCTCAAAAAGCCGTTTGAAAACACTAAAGTGTTGTAACCAGCAGCTGTGTCTGCTTGGATAGTTGTTGTGAGATACTAGGAGTTCTCGTAGCTGTGGGTTACGGGATCGAGTGTTTGTAGAAAGGCTACTCTCATCAAAGTCTTCTAGTGAAACCTTCCGAGGAGCAAGAAGGGGAGACGTAGGACATTGAATTCCGAACTTCCAGAAACAAACTCTGATCTCTATCTTTTACATTACGCTCGATTATATTACTTGTGTTTATTTACTGTTCACAAATCGATCGGCCTTTTTCCGCACATATATTGTTGGCCGAGAAGTTTGAATATAACTGAGACATTCTTAAGTCTGGTAACTCGGACTTAAGTTAAGCAAGAAGCTTGCAAAACATTGTTAAAAGAATTTTGAAATAGAAAAATCGAAGGAGTTCATTCAACCCCCCCCCCCCCCCCCTGTATATTCTCTGGTTTCTAAGCAATGAAACTTGATTCAAAAATTGAAATAGAGAATGACTCGAAGGTTTATCAATGAAGATCAGTGGTTTTTTTCTTCGAGTGTTTGGGCTTCTGAGAATGATGGCTTCAAAATGCAAAGCGCTCGTAAATTTGACAGAGTAACAGCAATAGCAATAGCGAGAGTTTTTCATCAATTCAAATCTTCTGCTATTTATACTCTTCGCTTGACGGTCGATTAATTCTGTTAAGGAAATAGAATCCCTTTTGAATTTCTGAAAATCGTACGCCATCAATCATGCTCCACTACATGGTAAATCGCATATCGTCAGAGGCAAAAATATAATTTCCATATATGTGAAATCCCGTTGTAACGACCTCTGAAAATGTGTACTATTTACACAAAAATAGTACCAATATTGTCTCCTTAATTCCAGGCAATATGTACGATTCTGTTATGGCCATCGATCTTTTCCAAAATGAGTAATCGATCGAATTTGAATCAACTTAACGCTTGCGCCTGAAATATTTTTCTGTTGACAGATATATTTTACTTGAAGACAAATGAATAGTCCATCGCTGTTCGAATAAATATCTGTCACGGTAAAAAAATATCTGACCAATTGCATTCTCAGAAAGGCTGACGTCATCATATATGTTATACAAACACTGTACTGCTATCCGTTGAAAACACTGTAGCGGTAATTGTTCCTCTTTGTTAAATCATGCATATGTTATTTGAGGTTTTTTGTAAATCAAAAAGGGAGAGATTGATGGATCTGTTTACACAGATCCAGTTCTGAGTTTTGAATTACACAAAACCTGTTATTGTGTTTCTAATGTCTCTACTAAGTGTGCAGATGTTAGCTGGTATATTTTGTCATTCAGACGGAAGTTGATTTAGCAATGGAGACGTCCAGAGTTGAGTCAACATACCGTTATTAGTTAAGACCAGCTGGAGTGATGATATGAGCAACTAGACCAGCTGGTATGCTAAAGAAAAATCTGGACCAGCTGATGCGCAAAGAAGTGAACAGTAGAAGTCTGACAGACGCAAGTGTAAGATGAACCAGCTGGAACGCTAAGGAAAATATGACGTCAGTTTTATCAGCAGACAACGAGCTGTGATCAGCAATGATGACGTCAGCATTTCTGTTGAAGGAAGCTGTGATCAGCAATGATGACGTCAGCATTTCTGTTGAAGGAAGCTGTGATCAGCAACGATGACGTCAGCATTGCTAATTGGAAGAAGTTGTGATCAGCAACTATGACGTCAGCAATATCAGCAGACAACTAGATGGATCAGCGATTATGACATCAGCAGTGATGTCATCACAATTAGCAGTTGGAAAAACCGGACGCAAGCTACATTGTTTTTATAACCAGACGCAAGCTACAGTGCTTCATATGATCAGACGCAAGAATTAAAATGGTAGCGTGTGCAAAACGACAGCGTTTGAATAAGTTGAAGCAACACCGTATTGGAACCAATCGAGAGCTACAGTATTTTGTGAATCCAGTCGCAAGCTACAGTACAACCAGTCGATGGTACTTGACGTTATCAATAGCAAAACGATGTCGTTTGGATAAATGGATACGACAGCGTTTTGCCTTCACGCTAAGATTCAGTCGATGGTTTTTGTGATGGTGATAACCAGCAGGTACATCTCCTAAGGGAAACCAGCAGGTAGCTACAGTGAAATTAAAAGAGAATAAACCAGACGCAGCGCATAGCTAAAGAAAAACCAGTTGCGAGGATCTGAAACCAGCCGTTGCAAAGAAGGAAGAACCAGACGTTGCATTGCACAAAATACCGAACGCTGGATTGCAAAATAGAACCAGACGTTGAAACAAGAATACAAAGAATCCAAACGCAAAGAAGTTGAAGGATGAACCAGAAGCTAAAGATATTTGGAACCAGACGCTGGTCCTGCGTAAGGAAAAGAAACCAGCAGTAGCTAACAGAAGATAGATTCAGCAGTTGCTCGAAGACAAAGATGTATAAATCAGCAGTAGCGCAAAGAGGAGTTTGAAGCAGACGTTGCGCATCAAGGAGAATCAGCCGTAGCGCTAAAACAAAGCTGTTGGGATGCAATCAACGCTCAAGATGGAAAGAATCAATGGCTGAAATTGAGTCGTGCAAATGCCTTAAATCAAGGGGACAAGATTTGTACTATTCTGGGAAATAGTACAATATACAGAGGAGCATTGCAAAAATTTGTGAAGGAGACAAATTGGCCATAACAAGCGCAGAATGGATTTGAATTAATCTAACGGCCATATTTGGGGGAAGCCATATAAATACAAGAAGCACTGGTGAAGACAGATGATGATTTCGTGAGAATTCAAAATACAGAGGGAAGAAATATTGGAGACGAAGCAGTAGACCGCCATTAGAGAGAAGAGCATAACGAGTGACTACTGCTGAGTCTCAATCAGCTTTTGTAGAGCATTTCCCTAGTGTGTGAGATTTAATTTTTACGAGAGTTGTGCTTACACTGTAAATCTC
Source organism: Dorcoceras hygrometricum (assembly GCA_001598015.1). Lineage (NCBI taxonomy): Eukaryota > Viridiplantae > Streptophyta > Magnoliopsida > Lamiales > Gesneriaceae > Dorcoceras > Dorcoceras hygrometricum. Next base: position 7,796 of record KV006494.1, read on the forward strand.
ACACACACAGAGATTCATTCACATTCATGAGAGTTGAGCGAAATTGTATAGTGAATGAATCTCAAACCCAATACAAAATCAGATCCCGTCCAAGTACGAATACGTTAAACTCTGTGTCTGTAGCATTTCTCACATAGGCGTAAAACAAGAGTGACAGTCGAGGGCTGGTGGAGTCTAGGAGTTCTCGCAGTTGCAGGTTGCGGGATCGGGTCTGTACACGATGTATAGATCAAATCTTCTAGTGGAACCTTCCAAGGAGGAAGAAGGGGAGACGTAGGACATTGAAGTACGAACTTCCATAAACAAACAGCTGGTCCATTTCTTTAAGCTTTCCGCATATGCAATTTATATTAGCACGCATGCATACACCATTGCATACACAGTAAGTCGAACAGATTTCTGTAAATAGAAATATGTTTGCAACGTTTTAAAATTAGGATTCAGTTCTGGTGTTTTTCGCATATTTTTATTACATACCAGATCTATCTCCGGTGCTCTGTTTTATGTTCAAGAACCCGAGGTATTGCACCTCATTATAGCAGCGCAAAATTTTAATTTTTTACAGTAGCGCTTGCTAACATGTTAAGTTGATTTTTCGGTCCTAACAAGTGGTATCAGAGCGGGTTGTTCTTGAACGAGCACTCATTTTAAAACGCATGTGCTATGTTTTTAAAATGTTTTAAATGTTTTTGAGAAGCTTATATTATGAAGGCCAGATGAAAATGATTTGTTTTATATATAGAACTGTTTTCTCTTGATGAACTGTCACGGAATGCGCGAGTTCCGTGCGGATGCCAAGATCCTATTTCGGTTGGGTTATAAGTTCACCTGGAGCGAGGCTCGGTGACAGCACATGGGACGAAATAGGAGAAATGAAAATCTGAGCTTTAGTTGTCACATTTTCTTTCTGGTTCTTCATATGTGAGTGACTCAGTAGCACATGTTCTTATTTGAAACAATATTTAAAGTGTTCTGAAAATTTTTCAAACTTTATGTTATGCGATATTTCAGCTGTTGCTTCATTTTTAAAATGATTTGAGCCTATATTATAAACGATAGGGAGAGTTTTTATTAATCTTTCTCTGCATATATAAGCTAAAGCAGAAGCACAATTTCAGCCTTTTCAAAATCATAGCATATTGTTGCATATGGTTGTTCCCAAAATGCTTTTCGATTTCCAAAATTTAAAATTCCTGCTATCACGTTGTTTTTGTTGTGACAGTGTAGGGAGAGCTTTGATTTAAATTTCAGGAAGACAAGCTTTCGACCTCTTTTTGATTCCCACAAAAAGGGAGAGAATTTTTAGATCATGCATATGTTATTTGAGGTTTTGTGTAAATCAAAAAAGGAGAGATTGATGGATCTGTTTACACAGATCCAGTTCTGAGTTTTGAATTACACAAAATCTGTTATTGTGTTTCTAATGTCTCTACTAAGAGTGCAGATGTTAGCTGGTGTATTTTTTCATTCAGACGGAAGTTGATTTAGCAATGGAGACGTCCAGAGTTGAGTCAGCATACCGTTATTAGTTAAGACCAGCTGGAGTGATTATATGAGCAACTAGACCAGCTGGTATGCTAAAGAAAAAGCTGGACCAGCTGATGCGCAAAGAAGTGAACAGTAGAAGTCTGACAGACGCAAGTGTAAGATGAACCCGCTGGAACGCTAAGGAAAATATGGCGTCAGTTTTATTAGCAGACAACGAGCTGTGATCAGCAATGATGACGTCAGCATTTCTGTTGAAGGAAGCTGTGATCAGCAACGATGACGTCAGCATTGCTGATTGGAAGAAGTTGTGATCAGCAACTATGACGTCAGCAGTATCAGCAGACAACTAGATGGATCAGCGATTATGACGTCAGCAGTGATGTCATCACAATCAGCAGTTGGAAAAATCAGACGCAAGCTACAGTGTTTTTATAACCAGACGCAAGCTACAGTGCTTCATATGATCAGACGCAAGAATTAAAATGGTAGCGTGTGCAAAACGACAGCGTTTGAATAAGTTGAAGCGACACCGTATTGGACCCAGTCGAGAGCTACAGTATTTTGTGAATCAAGTCGCAAGCTAAAATACAACCAGTCGATGGTACTTGACGTTATCAATAGCAAAACGATGTCGTTTGGATAAATGGATACGACAGCGTTTTGCCTTCGCGCTAAGATTCAGTCGATGGTTTTTGCACCGTTGCAAAGAAGGAAGAACCAGACGTTGCATTGCACAAAATACCGAACGCTGGATTGCAAAATAGAACCAGACGTTGAAACAAGAATACAAAGAATCCAAACGCAAAGAAGTTGAAGGATGAACCAGAAGCTAAAGATATTTGGAACCAGACGCTGGTCCTGCGTAAGGAAAAGAAACCAGCAGTAGCTAACAGAAGATAGATTCAGCAGTTGCTCGAAGACAAAGATGTATAAATCAGCAGTAGCGCAAAGAGGAGTTTGAAGCAGACGTTGCGCATCAAGGAGAATCAGCCGTAGCGCTAAAACAAAGGTACACCAGCTGTTGCGTGTCTATGTAAATGAACCAGCTGCTGGAATGAACCAGCTGCTAGAAGTTAATGAATCAGCTGTTGAACAATTTGTTGAAGCACATTCAGCTGTTGGGATGCAATCAACGCTCAAGATGGAAAGAATCAATGGCTGAAATTGAGTCGTGCAAATGCCTTAAATCAAGGGGACAAGATTTGTACTATTTTGGGTACAATATACAGAGGAGCATTGCACAAATTTGGGAAGGAGACAAATTGGCCATAACAAGCGCAGAATGGATCTGAATTAATCTAACGGCCATATTTGGGGGAAGCCATATAAATACAAGAAGCATTGGTGAAGACAGATGATGATTTCGTGAGAATTCAAAATACAGAGGGAAGAAATATTGGAGACGAAGCAGTAGACCGCCATTAGAGAGGAGAGCATAACGAGTGTCTACTGCTGAGTCTCAATCAGCTTTTGTAGAGCATTTCCCTAGTGTGTGAGATTTAATTTTGACGAGAGTTGTGCTTACACTGTAAATCTCACACACACAGAGATTCATTCACATTCATGAGAGTTGAGCGAAATTGTATAGTGAATGAATCTCAAACCCAATACAAAATCAGATCCCGTCCAAGCACGAAGACGATAAACTCTGTGTCTGTAGCCTTTCTCACATAGGCGTAAAACAAGTGAGTGACAGCCGAGGGCTGGTGGAGTCTAGGAGTTCTCGCAGCTGCTGGTTGCGGGATCGGGTCTGTACACGATGTATCGATCAAATCTTCTAGTGGAACCTTCCGAGGAGGAAGAAGGGGAGACGTAGGACATTGAAGTCCGAACTTCCATAAATAAACAGCTGGTCCATTTCTTTAAGCTTTCCGCATATGCAATATATATTAGCACGCACGCATACACCATTGCACACACAGTAAGTCGAACAGATTTCTGTTTACAGAAATCTGTTTGCAACGTTTTAAAATTAGGATTCAGTTCTGGTGTTTTTTGCATGTTTTTATTACATACCAGATCTGTCTCTGGTGCTCTGTTTTATGTTCAAGAACCCGAGGTATTGCACCTCATTATAGCAGCGCAAAATTTTAATTTTTGACAGTAGCGCTTGCTAACATGTTAAGTTGATTTTTTCGATCCTAACACTCTTACTGTAGCGATATCTGATGATGACGTCACGGTCTCTGGTAACTCTAATACATACACAAATCTGTTAACAGCATCCTTCGCTTGTTAACCGTATCGTATAGTTCCTGTTGAACTTCACTGTTACCATATCTGTCGAATATATTGTTCGTAATCTAATCCTTTCTGTTGGCAGCAACCATTGCTCTTAATGCATTTCCAACAGTAACTATCTGACCCGATAACCCAAATAATTGATTCGACAACCCAAATAACTGATTCGAGAACCCGACTGTCTCAGAACCCGAATCTGATCAACCCGATATCATAACTGTAATTCAAACCAATCACCGTTGTCAGCAACTCTGATATCTTATGAAAAGATTATTCGAATATCATCGTTTAAGTCCAAATCTTTTCTTATTTTTGTTATCACCAAAACTATAAATTTTATCCTAACACCAGTGTTGGTACAATGGGGACAGTCGTTAAATTTTGAGGTGTTACAGTTGGTATCAGAGCCGACCTCTCTTTGTACGGTATGGTTCGGGGATGAACTAAGCAGAAGCTGGTGGGCATGTGACGTCCGGGGCTCAAAAGAGGGCGGGGAGTGATCGCCGGTGCCAAGATGTTGCACAGATAATGAGCGGCTTCTGATAGGATTTTAGGCGAAGGGGCATATGAATGAATCGATCCCACAACGGAATGAGAGGGATTACGAAACTGGGAAGTTGTTGTTGAGGTAGGCTTGTCAGATTTAATTGGTACTACGCATACCAACAAGGTGCATATTCTTGTCGGGAGCTTACCAATTAAGACCTCAAAAGTTAAGCATGCTTGACTTGGGACAATTTTGGGATGAGTGACCCCACTGGGAAGTTTCTCAGGGTGCATGCGAGTGAGGACAAAACACGCTGGAAAGACCAGTGTTGGTACAGTGGGGACAGTCGTTAAATTCTGAGGCGTTACAACCAACCTACCTGAGTGCATCTATAAGTCCGACCTGCTCGATACCATAAAAGCCCAACTCTTGTTGGCACCAAGTCCGACCTGCTCAATGATCTTTAAGCCCGACCAGCTCGACATCCTAAAGTCCGATCCGTTCGGCACAAAGTCTGTCCTAGCTCAGAACTTAAAAGTCCATTTCTTATTGGCAAATACCTCGAGTCCCGAGAAGGACTCCGTATGGTCCTAAACTTCAATTCTTCGTTTAGAACCCACCGAGGGATACTCTTGATCCATAGCCATCTCGGGACCTGATGATCCATCGCCTTTGAAAAAACACCTCTTCTTATGTGACGCCCAGGGCTCAAAAGAGGGCGGGGAGTGATTGTCGGTGCAAAGAGGTTGTAAGGACAATGAGAGATTCTTGGCAGACTTTTAGTCGAAGGGGCACAAATGAACTGATCTCACATCGAAATGAGAAGGATTCGGAGAGTGGGAAGGTATGAGACTGTGTAGTTGATGTGATCTTATCAGATTTAATTACTACAACTCATATGCATTTTCCTTTCAGTAGCTCATCAATTAAGACTCCAAGGTTAAGCATGTTTGACCAGGGGAAATTTGGGATGTGTGACCCCTGGGAAGTTTCTCATGGTACGTACGAGTGATGACAAAACACGCTGGAAAAACAAGTGTTGGTACAGTGGGGACATTCGTTAAATCAGGGGTATTACACCCGGTGGATACTCTTGATACAATCCATAGCCACCTCCGGACCCGATGATCCAACACCTTTGGAAAAACACCTATTGACCCGAGGACCAACGATCCTACGTTGGATACATCACGTCATGAGCTCGAGATAAGGGAACGAATCAATGGCCGAACTCCCGGGCACATCCTATTATTCCCAACGATCACGCCTCAGATGCGCAATATGAATGCACGTTGAATTAGTCTCATCCCGACAAGTCAGGTCGATATCTCACCTAAACAATTGGTCTAATTCGGGTATAACGTCAGCCGTAAGACCCGCGCAAGCGCATCACATACCGGGTGACATGTCCGCAATCACCGCTTAGCCCCTCTATAAATACACAGATATGCTTCACATTACATTCATTCACAAAATCGTAAGCTCTCTACTCTATATACACGCCTGCTCTATATTCCCGAGTATCTGAACTGACTTAAGCATCGGAGGGCTTCGCCCGAATCACTTCCGACGCCCTCTAACTGGTGTCCGTGGTTGCACGACATCAAAAGAAACCTGTTCATCCCGAGGACAGATCTCTTGATGTTCCTCTTTGCTTGCAGCTTGTCGTATGATCATAACGATCCTCCTACTCGTACAACCAAGCAGCTCGGTGCTCTAGGACCGACCTTCCTACTCGTACAACCAAGCAGCTCGACGGCTCTCTGGCCGGGGAAAATTCGGTATCATCACGTATAAAATGAAATACATCCGTTTAATAAAGTTTTCAAAAGAAACATGCTAAAAAATTTTTAATTTTGTGGAAAATTCCGCCAAAAAACACTTGAAAAGTCTGCAGAAATCACTTTGAAATAGCCGTTCTATCCACCAAAAAACACTTGAAAAGTCTGCAGAAATCACTATCAAGAGCTATCCAGATTCATTCTGGTTGCCATTTTTTGTTGTGTGACCATCATATTCAACACTGGAAACTCATCTTACGTGCTGTGCTTACATGATCATACTATATAATCTGTGTTATTTTTTGGTGATATGCAGATAGACAGAGTGGGAAAATTGCTCCCTGTTCTAATTTAAATTTGGGTGAGAATATCACTGCCATTTACACTTCATGTCCCGATTGTGAGCCAACTGTAGCTGAAAAACTGAAGAAAGCAAAACCCAAATGGAGGCGGAGGTGAAAGAGATTTCAATGCCAACAAACCAATTGATTGTTCCCAGTCACTCATCACTCAATGAGACAAATTTTTTAGCTGAAAAGTTACAGTTCAGGTCTCAAATGGTTTTTTCTTGATTACTCTAGTTTTTGGAAAGCTTTGCTTTCGTGGTCGATATTTTTTCTGCTAAATATTGGCATTCCAGTGGTATCCCACTTTGTATTTTCTTGCTCTGATTGTGATCGGAGCCATCAGAGACCTTATGATGCTGTTGTGCAGCTACCCCTTTCAGTATTTACTGCACTTTCTTTTATTAGTCTCTCCACTTTTGCTCGTAAATATGGTCTCCGCAGATTTCTGTTTCTTGATATATTGTGTTATGAAAGTGAAAAGGTTCGGAAGGGGTATACGCAACAGCTTCAGGTAAATTTATATATTTGCACATATACATAGGTTTTTTATTTTCTTTTGGGTTTCAAATCAAGTATCTTTTCTTGCCTGATTTCTTGTTTGTGAAGTTCGATTTGTTGTCTCTGTCAGTGAGTGCATGCTCTAATTCTGTGCTTGATGTACATATTTTGATGCCTTCCAAATTAAGGGAGGACCCAGAACTAGTTTACAGGATAACAAAATTGAAAATACCACTAATAGAAAATTATATGCTGAAATTTGTTAATTTAAGAAGCAATTAGCCAAGTAATATGCTGTTACTCGCAATTGGTTTATGACTTTTTGGTACTTGATTGATAACGGGAAAATGGCTTTCTCTTGGCATGATCTTTTGTGTCTTTGGATTTTAATATTTTTTACCTTTAGTTATATAAGTTCTGGTTCTTTATGTGGCTATGAAATGTAGTAGGGGAAAGAGATTGAATTTTGTTGACTGATCTTCTGTTTAAACGTGAATCTGTTTGCTTTCATGTGCATATTACATATATTGTTGAATTTTTGGTAAAATAACTTAGTATGCGACCAGCGTATTGTTAATGATCTGTAATTCCACATTTACTCCTCGGCATCCAAAATAAATTGATTTTGACACTTAATTCTGAAGAAGTAGAAAGAAAAACCATTGTTGCTAAAGAAAACTCACTAAGAGGCAGTGCTTATTCTGGCAAATCGAAGTTCTTCTATCTTCTTATTATTGGTTTCCTTTTTAATTTTCTACGTTGCATTGTCTTGAAAATGATGTTCAAATTTGGTAGTATATGGCTTTATTTTGGCAGAGATCAATGAAGCTCCTTGCAGCTTTTGTTCTCCCTTCTTTTCTAGCTGTTAGTGGGTACACGATATGGTGGTTCAGCTCTGGAGGAACTCATATTCCCTATTTATACAACATTTACTTGAGCAAAATGATTTTTTGCTTACTAATGCTGTGTTCATGGTTGTATCGAACCTCAATTTGCTTCCTCGTCTGTGTCCTTTTCCGCCTTACATGTTATCTGCAAATACTCAGGCTGGAGGATTTTGCTTGGATATTTGAGGGAGAATCTGATGTGGCTTCAATCTTGATAGAACATCTCAGGAGTAGAAGGAATCTTCGTGTCAGCAGCCATCGATTTAGTCGGTTCATTCTGTCGGCTCTGATTCTCGTATCATTAAGTCAGATTGTTTCCTTACTTGTTACAACTAAACCGAGATCCACAATCAACATTCCCACAGCAGGAGAAGTAATTTTGTCATGCATTTTAAATATGTTACCTGTAATTTTGCTGATTAATTTGCTAAATTTACTAACCCGGTGACTTCATATGGTTTCACAGTTGTGTTCCATCACCCTTGTGACAGGGCTTGTTATCTGCTTGCGGAGTGCAGCAAAGATAACTCACAAAGCACAGGCAATTACTTCCCTAGTAGCTAAATGGCATGCATGTGCCACAATCAACTCATTTTGATGAATTGGATGATGAAACTCCCATAGTAGATATTGCCTCTGTCCGGACCAGCTATGCAGTCACATCTGACTTGGATACTGATAATGAAGAAGTTGAAGATGATGAAATGGACAACACATGTCACGCCCCGAGACCGAGACTCATGACATCGGCAATATTAAACAATTATAAAAATTGTGAAACATTAAGCCATCATAGCATAGCTCAAACCAGTCTATTACATATCCAAAAAATATGTTCGTTTTTACATCGGAAATCAGAGAAAATTGCGGAAGCGAAAAAATAAATAATTACATCAACAGAAACTGAATCTTCACCAGCCCCAAAATTGTTCTTGTTCTTCTTCTTCTACCTGCTCTTCATTCTTATCTGGGGCAATATTAAACAATTATAAAAATTGTGAAACATTAAGCCATCATAGCATAGCTCAAACCAGTCTATTACATATCCAAAAATATGTTCGTTTTTACATCGGAAATCAGAGAAAATTGCGGAAGCGACAAAAATAAAAATATAATTACATCAACAGAAACTGAATCTTCACCAGCCCCAAAATTGTTCTTGTTCTTCTTCTTCTACCTGCTCTTCATTCTTATCTGGGTGGAGAAGTAAGGGGTGAGTGTTTGGGGAAACACTCAACAAGTGGGGGATACCATTCGAGCATAACAAATATTCATATACATATACTGAATAACTGAGCATAACAGAGTGTAACAGAGCATAACAGAGCTTAACAGAGCATAACAGAACTTATCAGAACGAGTAGCAGAAAAGCACTGATAATTA